>JAPMOB010243312.1:0-27063 GCA_029875015.1 Lepomis gibbosus | reverse complement strand
CCTCTCCCCTCGACCCCTTCATCCCTCTCTCTGATCACATAGTCATCTCTAACTTGGCGCGGTCCTGTTAGTGAATACACCAACATACAAACACTAAGAGCCGAAATCAACGTAAGCATTGCAGGGAGGTGTGAAAGCCGTTAATAGTAACAATACATGTTTTAGGGTTATTAGTTGCATTTGAAGCAATAAGTTTTCCTTCCAATGTCCTCAATGTCTGAGACCAAGACAAGACAAAGGTGGTTGAGTCCGAGACGAGACCAAGACCATCAAAAAGTCGTCTTAAGACTGGTCTTAAGATAAATCAAATTACTTTGCTTTGAATAATAATGTGTTGTTGATATGGTTTTTCAACCATAATGGAAGTTCAATAAACTACTTTCAAAGCACATAGCTTATACTCCTCCTCCCTTAATGAAAAATCCAGAATCTATAAATATGCAAGCATTGTTTAATTGAAAAGTTCAATACCAGATGTTTCCTATTTCACTGAAGTTCATTCAGTGTATGTGCACTGGAAATTTCAAGTGTCTTCCTCACACTTGTGTAGGTTGCTTATGGGACTATAATTGTCTTCCAAACTCTGATTTAAGGTGCATTGTGTTAGATATGGCCAGTATTTTAGTTTAATCACATAATCAACAGAATGTGAAGAAGCTCTCTTAGCTTTTTTAAGTCTAATAAATAAACTAAATTAACTCACACAATGTCAAGACAGGAACTATTCTTATACCTATTTTCCTTCCTATCAAAAAGCAAAATACAACTATACACCTTCTGAATTCAAGTTTGTCTTTCACCAAACTAGCAGCCTTGCTAACTCGCACTTCATTCAAACTCAACAGAAACAAAATAAAACTCACCAAAACTGTCTTGGTTAGCCACTTGGTTTCCACTGTTCTACCAAATAATTACCCACTCTAGTTTGGCCTGGGGAAAAAAACTTAATTAATTTAGTTAGATGTGAAAATACTCTGGCTCTACACTCCGTCTCTCTGAAGCGCGACCTCCCTCTTGCTCCTCTCCAGCTTGACGCCTCTCCTGTTTGTGCAATGTCTCGATCTTCCCCGGAGTCAGAGTCCTGGTTGGAGCCACTGTAAATCACCTCGCTACTGTATTACCTGTCATCAAACTGTGTTTAGCCACAGTCCAGCCATGATCACTGGGAGGCTGCTGAGCCATGTTGCCTGTTCACAAGTTCTTGTGCCCATTCCAAACTCAGTCAGCTAATAGAATGGCTAAGGTAGCTGAGCTAAATAGCTAACGGCAGTTAGCTATTTAGCTATCTACTCCTATTTTTTGGAGTATGAATTTGACAGGTGGAGAGAAGTCTTAATTCTTACACATTGTACCTTTAATGTGAGCACAGAGAAACTCCACCTTTATCAGATGAATGTGAAAATAGCCTTCAAGTGTCAAACTCTGCACATCATTGTGCACAGTCAAGCTCAAATATCCGACTGAAATAAAATAAACAAAACACATTTTTTGAGTCGAGTGAGAAAACCAGAATAAAACCAGAAAGAACCTAGAAACATAATAGAAATATTGCAAATCATCACTTGGCCTCACTACTACCTATCTAGGGATTTCTATGTGGTTCTATGTAATATAGTGAGCTCACCAGAAAAATGAAAATAACACTTTTGGACACTTCATTGCTGTCATACAATTAAAATGTGTCAGATGAACGTTAGTTGGTGGACCATTTTTTATCAGCACAATGCATGAAGGGTTTACACTGCTTGGTAAGTGCATCAGTTGAACACTACTTTTCAAAATTCATTTTGGGTACTTTGAGTCCACTATATAATGTTTTATTACGCGCAAATTAAAAATGTGCATAAAGTAGGAGGATGGACAAAACCTTTCATACATTTGTACTATTCAACTTTTTTCAAGCCAGAAATTCAGTTTAGGGCAAGCGTTTCAACAGCCAGCAGCAGTCAGAAATTGCTTGTCTAGTTTGACTTGATTTTCTGCGTTCCCACAGGTTTTATTATGCGCAAATTGAAAATACACAATTAACAGGTGAATGGAAACTCACCTGTTGACTTTATTTTTTTTATTCTTTATTTGAAGTTTTCATTATGTGGACATAGGTTAAACTGTGTGTGTTCATTGTGATTTAACCTTCATTCAACCCTTGGCTGTAATAAAATACATTTTTGTTTTAAATATAATATTAAAATGAACACTGTAAAAAAAACAAAGCAGTTCAAATTTGTCTATAATCAGAACTTTTAATATAGACAAATTGGATAACAAAATTACTTAACAACTTCAAAACATATTTGCATATTCTTTAATTTCAGCACCCACCGTGATGCTTTCTGCACGCACTCGCACTGTCTCGACACAAGCCTCTCCCACTGTTATAAAAAACAGAAAGTTTTCAGTTGAACTATTTCCTCCATGCTATAAATACAGGACGGAGCGCACATCTGCACTTCATAGCGAGGCGTGGTCAGTCAAGAGCTAACAGGTGGGCCAGTCAGTATACAGCTACAGTCACACTTTATCCACAGGATACCTACCGTGTTTTCTCTCCGGTAGATTTATACAGCTGCAACAAAATGCCAAAGTGCCCAAAGTGCCAGAAGGAAGTTTACTTCGGTAAGATTTGATTTCTTTATTTTAATTTCCCTCCAACTCGTTTTACATGCAGAAAAATCGTGTATGAACATTTCCTGGTTATTGAAAAATAGCGGCTTTTTTGCACCAATACAGGAAGCTGGCTGACAAAGTGACACGCACATGACTGCAAGGAGGCATTTTTAATTCATATAATAAAATATTAAATAACCCGTTCAGAACTTTACAAAATAAATTACGAATCGTGCGTTTTAGTATTTGTGTAGAGTTTTACTGTGGTGGAAGAAATATTCAGTTCATTTACTTACATAAAGTCGCTGTTCTGCAACGTAAATCACGTGTTAATCCATAAATGGCTATTGTTAAAGTATCTTCAAGTACTTGCAGAATGGCTCCTGCCACTGTTACATTATTGGATGATTATTATTGATGCAATATTATGTAGGTACTTTGGACAGTTCAATAAACAAGTCATCATATATAGGCCTATTATATTTGGTATGTAAAATTACTATTTGCAAAGTAATCAGTGATGAATATTGTGAAATCACTGTAGTGGAACAAAAGCTGCAATATTCCACTCTTAAATGTAGAAAGTAGCAGAAATGTGAAATATTGAAATGCCTCAAAATTGTGCTCTACTCAAGTTCTACTTGAGTAAATCTACTTGGTTCACTACTCAGTATAATGATCTAAAAATATAATAATATAGCACTGACAGGGTCGTTCTGCACAATGAGTACATTACCTTTTGAAACTTAAGTACAATTTGTAACCAAATTAATGTAATTGTACTTGTAATTTTTTGCAATGTGGTACTACTACTTTTACTTAAGTAATTGATCTGAATGCTTTTTTCACCACTGAATATTACTGATGCATTAACATGTAAGCAGTGCTTTAATGTTGTAGTTGGTTGAGGTGGAGCTAATTTGAACTGCTTTATGTACTTTTGGGTACTAGTATAATCTATAATGCATCATCTTTTGGAAAATACAGTTCTGGATGTAAAATTTTACTCTGAAGAGTAACTCTAGTAAGAAAAGTACATTATTTCACTATTAAGTAGAAAGCAGCCGAAAATGCAAATAACCAAGAATACCGTTTAATTATATTTACTTACTTTATATTACTAGAATTTTATAACTATTTACCTTGCTGACTTGCTCACTCTCTTTAGCAGTCAGTCTACCCTTTTAGCTGTTTATTTTTTTGTCTGCTTACAGTAGGCTATAGGTATACATTTTTGCACATCATTGCATGAAGAGGTCACTGCATTCTGTAAGTTTTCTCGTTATCAAGTTACTTTGGAGTTTAATCTGTGCTCCCAGTAGAAATCGAATTGTCTTTCTTGATGACTGACATGAATAATGACTCGGTGGACTGAAATACGGCACCATGCCTCCACAGCGATCTTGTAGGTCTGTCTCATGGGGATACCATCAAAGCAGGTCGCAATTACTGCATCCAGGAAGGAAAGGGACAGCTCTATTTTATTTGTGTCTAAATCCATTTACCACATTGTCTGCAGCTCAGTAGTGCAACAGAGTAAATCTTCTCCGGAGAGACGCACAGAGGCTGAGGCCGATACAGAATACCAAAGCCAAGTCTTTGGACTGCCAGTCAGATGAATTGACCGTGAGACTGGGGAGACATGCTTCCCATTCTTCCTTTTTATGGATAAACTTTCCCCTTTTGGCCAGAAAATGCAAACCAATTTGTTTCAGCCAGAACACGCCTACCAATCTTTTCTACTAATCTTTTCATTTTCCATGCAGGAAGAGAAAAAATATAACTGAGGGAAAAGCAGCCTGAAACAAAGCTTTGTATGCTTTATTTGGGGGGACACAGTTTCATTATTGTCCTGAACTGTCTGCATCAATTTCCCCCCAAAAAACTTACTCTACAAACTTGTTCCATGTCTCAATCATTCACTCTACAGTCTGTGATCGCCTCCATCACACCACACTGCTCCACTCCACCATCCGCGCAGTCTCTTTTGCTGCTCATCTGTCTTAATGTTTCTAAGCTCTCAGATGGAAACAATCAGGCTACCACTGCCTCGCTGAATGATGAAGGGGGAACTTGGTTCAGTTCCAGATACACAGAGAGCAGAAACAAAAAATGCTTGAATACGCTGCTCTCGTTTGAAATTCATGTCTTCCACTGCAGGGCCACATTAAATAAGCATTGAAAGCCAAGAAACCAACATGTAGTGTGGGTTTTGTGTTATTTATTTGTGCAGAGATTGTGCATGAAGGCATCAATGGAAGAAATGTCTTCAAAAGTGGGGGGGGGGCACAGCTAGCCTGATTAGTTCTAGCTAGTCTGTCCAAAGGTAATACAATCCAACAACTAAGGGCAGGGCTAGGGCTTTCAAAATGACAAATGATGTAGAGGTGATGGTAGGTAAATTTTGTTATCCTTGGACAGACCCAGGCTAGGCGTTTCTGCCTCTTTCCAGTCTTCATGTTAAGCTAAGCTAACTGGCTTCTGGCTATAGCTTCATATTTAGCATACAATCATGAGAGTGGTATCATCTTCTCATCTAACTCTTGTCCAGAAAGAGAAGTGTATTGCCATTAAAGCCTTTTTTATTAATGTTCAAAGACTGTTACTGTATAGAAAGTCATTCAGTCAAGTCTAAATGCTCCAGACTACATTCTTAGCCTCTTTTTTTAGCTTGACAAAGTGTTATACAACCGCTCCATGAATCTCTTTTAGGATGGAATGAAAAGAGTAGCTGAACAGCCTCCCCCATAATATGTTTTCCATTCAGATTTGAGTCTGTTTGTGTGTTTTGGAGTGCCTCCATAATGCTCCTGTCAGTGGCAGTTGATGCATAGAGCAGATCGGATTATTCTTCTGTCTGTCACTCCCCATATCTTGTCATATGATCAGGTAAAATATATAGCCCTTGCACAAAAGCATGCTTTATCAGATCCATGTACAATCAAGAGTAAAACAACATACATGGGGCGTCGTCACAAGTGATCAGAATGGACTCTGAGCTCTACTTCACTAATTGTGAGACTCCCCTCCATTCCTGTTTAGACAGTCAAGAGCCCACTGTTTGCTCAGTCCACTAGATTGTTTTTTGAAGTTAAGTACAGTAATTATTTCGGGTCAGACTTCCGTTCCAGGCCCCACCACATTTTTCTGAAATGTTTTCTTGCCACTGGCCTGAGAGGCTGACCTCACTCTGTAGCACTTTCCCTGTTTCCGCTGCCTGTTGCATAATCTCATGCCACATTGGGTTATTTTTAGGGAGGATATATGTCATATCCTAACATTGTGGGCAGTTTTAGAGGCCAATAGCCAATAATCACCTGAAATCAGCATTCAGTCATGCATTTGCAGTCCTTCCTGACTTTCATTTATGTTTCTAGAAAATCTGCAGATGTTAATGAAGTTTTGTGGTCCTCAGTTACGACGTGTTTGATAGAAACAGCGTCACTTCATGATAAAACTTCTCCATTTTCAACATTTCCTGCCCTTGCCCAACCGGAACTAATGCATTCACTAACCGAGGGCAAGTTTTTCATCTTTGCTTGTAGATTCCTGAAAGTAACCTTGAAACTCGTGTTCAGCTCATCCATTTAAGATCTGAAACTCAAGACTATCGGGTTGGGTTCCTCAATACAGTCCTTCTGATGGGTGCGGATAAGGCCTGCAAATAAATCCGGCCTTTACCAGATTTAATGAGGCAGGAGGAGGACAGATTCCTCAGGGAACTCTTTTACTCTCAAGCGGCACACCCAATGTTCCCGAAGTTATCTACAAAGATTATCTTGTTGGTCTCAAACTGATATTATAACAGAATTCACAGCACTGTTAGTTCCCACACTGAGACTCATTAACTGACCCTCAGACATGTGTGACTTTGTGACACGTCCTTCTCCTCTGCAGACTACAGTATCTTTCTTTGTGGTGGTTCAATGTTCAATGCTTTGGTTATTAAGACTCAAGAGGGTAGTGAGTTAAAAAGGCTTTTAATATCCCATGGCTATTTAGTCATAGTAACATTTAAACAAATGCATACAAGTTCAGTCATTAGGCCCTTCTTCAGGGCAAATACAAAATGGTCGCCTTTGGGTTGTTTCTTATATATATTGGCAAGTCACATGAGTCACATGATCAGCTTGGATAAGTAAGTAGTCAAATGATTAGTGCAGGCAGGTGAAGTCACATGTCATGTACAGCAGAGGAAATTACACATCAAAAATCTCACACAATGTAATAGCAAAATAGCAATCTACAAAGAGATAAATATATACAAAACCTCTTAATACTTAAGTTTGTAGTACATACAGACACGATAGCATGTGACATTTTTCAAAGGACCCATATGTGTAGAAAAAAGCGAGACAAAACAAGACAGTTGCAGAAAGTTATAATAATTTTGCCTTTTGATGTGTTTGGCAGCTGAAAGGGTGACATCACTGGGGAAGGACTGGCACAGGCCCTGTCTGAAGTGTGAGAAGTGCAACAAGACGCTGTCAGCTGGCTCACATGCAGAGGTGAGACACCTGAAATACAAGATAAGAATATCCTGTAAAGATTACAGGGGTGTATACATAATTTATCATTAGATAAATACATGTATACACCCTCAAGTCATCAATTTTATTTAATTTTACAGGAAGAGAAAAGAGAAGGCTTTTTATTTATACATATTTTGAGCATATAACGACATAAATAATCATAGATACAGGATTAGAAAATTAGTTTTTATTTTACTGTCTTTATATGTATAGTTAATGCAGTGATATTGTACGTGTTTTTGTAGTATTGACAAATAGAAAAAAAATGGAATGGAATTGTGATCATAAGTTTCACAAAAAAAGATATTTTCAATATACCAGTGCTAATACAACTGTGTCTCTTGTAACAGCATGAAGGCAAGCCGTACTGTAACAACCCCTGCTACAGTGCAATGTTTGGACCTAAAGGTAAGCATGGTCTCCTCAAATAATCCTTTTTACATAGTGAGTGGGCTCACTCATGGAAATTTTTTGAAGACACCAGTCACCATAGTGTATTTCATGCAAGAAAGCCAATAATAACAAATGGAATCGTAAACGTCATAATTTCATTTGAGGTGTGTTGATTAATTTACGACGTCAACTCATGCGCTGACTAACATGCAAGATAACATTTTTACCAAAAGCTACCGTTTGCTGACTGTAGCCTTTGCAGCATAGTGAATTCAATAAGTTTATTGTGTGCTCTATAGCTAGCTAACCATTAAAGCTGAAAATGCAGCAAACATCTTAATTGCATTTTCATAGCTTAGCCTATGAGAAGAGCTTGACCTCTTCATGTACTGCAATTTTTCCTTTAGAAGGGATGTTTTGAAGGCGGCTTTATTTACTTAGAACTTGTTCAAAACACAAACCACTTGTGTTCATTCACATACTGCTTAATGCAACGCTAATCACAACCTACAACACCGTGTTTGTCTGACTGTCGTGTCATGATAATAATATTCATAAATTCCGTTGAACATTTGGTCGTGTGGTCAGTTGTAAACGTGTGTAAACTTGCCGCTGTAGGAGGGGTCATTACATAACCTTTGAAACAAGTCGTGTCATATAGGTCTGCTTTGGTAAATAAACAAATAGCACTACACCTCTGCACGTAAGACTCTCAGGCAGGAACAATGTCCCGTGTGAGGATGATGTTGTGTTGAGGCTGTAAACGGTCTTATCAAAAGCACACGCTGTGTGGTCACCTGATAGGGTCACACTAGTCATGTCATAACTGGTACCATTTTGTTAAACTCTTGTCTTTTCGTAAAAGAAGCAGTTGAAATTCAGTCTCCAGTTTCCAAAGTAAAAGTTTTCCATGTTGTTACATGTCACTGATTTCATTTCCATTAATGTTTATCTTCACTTATGTAATGCTTCCTGTTCTTCTACCTCTCAGGATTTGGACGTGGTGGATGCGAGAGCCACACGTACAAATAGACAGGTAGTCATTTGCCTACATTTGTTCCTCATACATTTTCATGCCATTTGTTAAGGCAATTATAGACGTTGACTCTAAGCAAATCTGTCCTTGTCCTTTGCACTTTTCGTCACGCATGTTTTCTTTCCTTCCTCTTCAGGTTCAGTGAAAAAGTTGCCTGGAAACTTGATCCAAGAAGCCAGCATGCTTAAAAGTCCCAATAAAAACCAGCAAACAAACTGTGTTCTCTTTTGGAACAAACATTTTGTGTGCGTGTGTTTTTATTTTATGTTTTTTTAACTCTTTCAGAAGATGAGTGTTTATTCCCATGATATCGTAATGAAGTGGTTGTCTTCTAGTCTCTTCCTGTTATTAGGGTGGACATTCTGATTAAAGACTTTTTAGATTTGTGTTACTCTTTATTTTTTTGTTTTCACTGAGTCTCTGAATGAGACACCCTTGAATTAGAGCAATTTCTTTGTCGTTGGCGACATTCAAGACACTTGCATTTTAGTGCTAATGTGTCTGGTCACTTTGTGTAATTGAATCTATGTCTCCTAATCAGTTTAAACCTATGACATGGGGATTTCTTAAACATGCTTCACTTCTAATGACATGAACATGACTGCTCCAAGTTTTTGGACCCATAAAACCTTGAGCTTTATGTTGTGTGGTCACATGATACTTCACACTGCATCATATCAGATTAAATTTAATAAAATTAATGGTGACCTATTTTCATGCTGTGTCAAAACTGCATGATTTATATGCTAGATGAAACTTTCTTTAGCATAGAGGACAATAACAGTCATGTGATTTTCAGCTGACCATAGAGTAGTACTAATTGGCAAAACAATCAAACCACATAGTCCATGTTCTGGAACCTTTAGTCATATCACACAGTGTTCCCGAGTAGAGTTTTGTCCTGAAATTGTAGCTGTTTAAATTTATTTTTAATGTCCTCTTGTCCAGTTTGGCCCTAAATTTGTGTGTGAGGTGGGTGTAAGAGGTATAAGAAGTGCCATGGCCTAGGGTTTAAGGTACCAACTGTGAACAGCAATGTCCCCGGTTTGTGTCCAGCTTGTTTCTGCATTTCTTTCCCTATATATCTCTCTCTCAATTCAATTCAATTTTGCTTTATTGGCATGACTGTTGAACAATATTGCCAAAGCATCATACATATAACATAANNATCATCCCAATACATATAAAATATCAATCACCCCCATACATTTCATTAAAGAATTCGAGCATAAACTAATCAAAGTATCTGTTCTCTCTCTCTCTATCTCGCTCTCTCTCTCCTCATTTCCTGTTGTCTTGCTGATATTGGTTATCAACAAAGGCGTAAGATGTCAGAAAACACAATATGAGTGTATGTGTGTGTGCGGGTGGGGAAGGTTGGTGGTCTTCAAAGATAACCCCTGAGATTTCATTTATTTTATTTATATGAATCTATAAAAACACACCAATCCACAGGATAACAATGAGAAAAATAAATTCCAGCATGGTGCCAACATGAACATAACGTGATCGATCAGTGAAGACCAAATCATAAATAACCTCATAAGTACACCTAAATACAACAAATGCAGATTAATAGCTTAAGCAAAATGTACCTGTAATAACATGTCACCTTACTCTCAGATAAGCACTAACCTGACCTCTGAAAATCCCTCCTGTTTTTGGCAACTTTTTACTAAATGACCATTTTATGGCACCATTTTATATATATATATATATATATATATAACATAACTTCTAGTTACATTATTAACTTGAAGCACATCTACACATAGAGGTCTTGGTGTTATATCCATGTTGAGTATGAAGTTTAAAATTTTATTCTTGCAACTTGGAAACTGTGCTCGGAAATCTTTTGTAGCAGCTTCAGTTTTACATGAGAACTGGGCAAACCTCATCTGCTGAGGAAGATTGTGTGATATGATTGAAAGCTCTGGACGGCAACTAAATGGACCTTTTGGTGAGATTGTTTTGCCAAACATTTCACTTTCAATCTTGCAGTTTAATGTTTAATTTGCACAAAATATCTTTCAGTGCCACGAGTAAACATCTTTTAACACTGCATGTGTTCAGAGAAGTGAAAGCGTCAACCCCGCTCATGCTGGTGCATTGTGGGTAGCAGACCAGAGCACCTGAGGCCAGGCTTGAGTATTTGCAGATCCACCAGATGCTTCCTCTTTGGTTCTTTGGGCTCCTTTACCAGATTTTGAGCTCTGCACGGCCACCCTCACTGTCCATGAATCACATAGCAGCCGCCACCTCCACCGTGCCTCTGCCATCGCAGCCTGACAGTTGCTGTGGCAACAGACACAAACAAGACCCAACAGACAGCCAGTGTGTTCATCCGTCTGGCTGCTACCCTTTTTCTCTGCAACAAAGACGCTCGTTGTCACAAGAAAAATCTCGACCAAGGCCACAGACACTGAGGCAACTGATGAAAACATGCAGAGGATGTCTGGCAGTGAGGCATTTTTCAGATTTTAAGCTGGGTTGGCCTTATGAGCTAAGGTTTCAACCTACACCATGTCAGTCATTGCCATCATGTTTTTGACATTTACTCATTATTTTGTGGCTAGAACTTACTTATCTTGCATTGTTTTAACAGAAATCCATTTAATTGAGTTAAACTACAGGAACAGAAATGCTAAAGCAACTACTACAATACTTTTTAAAATCGCGTTACTTTTGTTATGCCTCAGGTCAGGTTTTTCCATATGCACTTTACAATAATCGTGGCAGATTTACCCCTTGAAATCCATAGTTATTTCGTAACAATGGGTCTGAAGGAAGGCAATAACATTTCTAGCCAACAACTGTGGGTTTTGCTATCTGAAATGACAACAGTTGTTAGCTTATTTAGCTAACGCTGACTCCCATGTTGGTTACAAACAAATTCAGTCTCCAGCTGACATTTACATGTTTCCTGACTCATTTGGAAAAAAATTTAAAATTAACAGGTCTTATATGCTAAATACACAGTAGATTAGGTAAGTATTTTGCTCTAGGATAACAATTTGGCTGTGAAACTTGCATCCTTTTTTCTATTTTCAAACAGTGTAACATTATTATGTATTATTATTATTGTACTCTCAACTCTGAAATAGTAACGCACTAATATAGGCTACAGCTAATACTAAGTCCTGAACGGGGCATTTTTTAATATAACCTGTAACTCCACAAACTAATGTTGCAAGTTAATGATGTGCTCCAAGGCCACTAAGCTACATAAAGTACATACAGTTTAATCCATTTTTTACACACCTTTATTTTTGGTTAAGAAAAGGCAAAAAAGGCACCATCCTCTAAACTCTTATTACCTATAAATTACAAAAATCAAAAGCTTAGTTATGGTTACTATGCTATAATGTAGCAAAAGGTCAATAACATTTACACCATCTTAATTGTAATGTCTGTTGTGGTGGACATGACAAAACATAGTCCACATATTTCTACATGAGAGTCAGACATAATAACTGGAAAATTTCCTTGCGATGGATAATATCAGGTCTGAGGGGGTTAATGTTCCCCATCTGAATCTTCTCATGTTTCACTGTTTTGACATGGTCTGGTGGAGTGTTTTTAGATTCCTCCTCTGATAATAGCCCAGATAATTGAGAATGCAAATACCTCTCTTTCTCTCACTCAGCTTTTTGCACAGGAAATACAAACATCTTGGTTGTCGGGGTGACGCATCCGGACGTTTGTGTGAAACCAGCAGCATTTGACGGGAGAAGAAGCACATGCACCACATATATTCCTGGCTCCTAGTAGTCTCACAGCACATACTTGATTCATGATGTTTAAGGGCTAATGCATTAAACTGAGGATAACTCCATGCAATGATTGTAAGGTAAGCATCATTCAGGCTGTAAGCACATTCATAAAGCACTTATGTTGACTTTCACTGCACTTAAAGTGAAGTGTTTTTTCTTTCCTGTCGAGCAGGAGGAGAGGGAAGCCCGAGTAATTTGCCAATGAAAACCTGCTGTGTCAGCATGCATCAGAGGCCCTCAGTCATGAAGCTGTAAAATAAGACACATAAACCTATTAAGGGCTGGAAAATAAGTGTGTATGTGTCTCATGGCTAACATAACGCTAGCATATATGCAGAACTGGGTGGTCACGATTCCTCATATCAACTTAAGGGTGTGGACGCTATGTTGTAAATGGGCTTAGGTTTAGTTTAGTTTATTTTATTTTATGTGAGAGCAAAATAATGCACATCTACAAATATCAAAGAAGATATGATTAATTTTAAAATGTATTTTAAAGAAAGCAAAGTGTGGCTGGGCAAAAATCTGCCAATGAATCAATAAAAGAAATTTCAATTTATTGTAAAAGAAAATATCATCAGATAAGACAAAAAACTAATTACAATGAGTATTACAGGTTTAAACTTCCCATTAACAACAATTTAACCTTCTTTTTAACACTCCTCTGTGGTAGACAGCAGTGCACACTGATAAACCCCCTCTCCCCACCAAACTGAACCACTGAGTTGAATCGGCTAGAAGCAACACATAGGCAGCACTAATTCTCACTGCTTACTTTTTTGCCTTTAAACATGAAAAGGCAACCAAAAGGCAAGTATTGCCAATAGAGAATCAAAAGGATTCTCTACAGAATTTAAATAGCAAATGTCCATGTTCGTGTTCACCCTCCACTTCTGCGGTAAAATCTGGAAACACAGTTTCAAATCTGCATGTCAGAGTTAATGCACGTTTATTTTAAAAAGAGGGGAATAACTCATTTATTTACTTACTAGCTTGTTGTTGCTATAAACAAGATTTTTTTCATTCTACTACTAAACTTGCTCTAAGTCTAGTAAAAGGGGATCTATAGGCCCTTTAAGAGTTTGCCACAGCCCCCATAACCACAGCCTTCCTGCTTTTGTGCCACACAGTTTCTAACACACAATAAGTGACAGAACACAAATGGAGAAGAATACTTCATGTCCTCGAGCGAAACAATGAAGACTGTATCAGACTTGTGAAAACATGGAGGTTATAAAACCAGGCCTGCCTGTTTTTAGTTTTAAACACACTAATAAAACACATTAATAATCTGAACATCTGTCTTTTGAAAGTAGACCATTTATTTTTGAAAATAACCTTTACATTCACCAGTCAGTGCACACATGGTCTACTCAGAGTTTCCACTCCCAAACTGGTTAATGTGATTTCAGAATGTAAAAGAAAGATGTGAACAGGAAATCAACCAAATACTTTTCACTCACTTAAAAGGCTATTCTTAAAATTACTCAGAAATAATTATTACTAACTGTTAATCCATATGTCAGAGGACCTTTTGCCATAAATGTGAAGGATTTTTGCTTTTTTGGCAGTAATTTAGCCAAGGTGTATAATTTTCAAACACTCTTGTGTTACATCAAAAGCCTGCTTCCATGCTTGAATGTGATACAGCAGTGAAGATACTCTTTTGGTTTAATTAATTAAAAAATTACATGTGATCTCTCTCTTTAAGCCACATGTTCCCAATCTGGGGGTCAGGACCCCTTGAAAGGGTCGCAATATAAATTTAAGGGGCCACTAGTTTTTTCCTCTCATAATTCCAATAATAGTTTAAAAAGGATTTACAGGAAATGATTGCATTGGGAAGTTCACTATGGTTAAACTTATTTTGACTCATAGACATCGTTTTGTTTTTTAAGGGGACACAAGTCAAAAAGGTGGCAAACCACTGCCTTAAAAGAAATCATTCACCGTTTTGGGAAATACGCTTATTTGCTTTTGTGAGAGAGTTAGATGAGAAGATTGATACCACTCTCATATCTGTCCAGTGTAGGTCCAGCAGCCAGTTAGCTTAGTAGTTATATCTCATTCGGTATGTGGTATTAATTAGTGAGCTTTAGAGGTGCTGGTAGGCGGAGAGTCAGAGAGCCAGGCTCGCCGTTTCCCTGTTACCAGTCTTCATGCTAAGCTAAGCTAACCAGCAGCTGGTATAGCTTCATATTTACCATACAGACCTGAAAGAGGTTTTGATGTTCTGTTGTCAGGACCAGGGCCAGAAAACTCAGACGCAGACCAGAGTGAGGTGAAAAACAAAAAGATTTACTTAGCTGGCTGGAGAAGACAGAGGTTGCTTGGGGTGGTGTGATTGTTCTGAGGTTCCAGATTCAGAGGCTCAGGGATTCCGTGGCACAGGAGAGGGTTCGAAGGGTGTACTGGCTGGTGTTCTGGTAGAAAGAGAAAACAGGTTAAACTCAGTTTTAAGGTTCCTAGTATACAAGGCTTAATTCAGGCTGGCGTGTTCGTACTGAGTGGTACAACGATCCAGCGGGGACTGGAAGGTTGGGCTGGATTATGAAGGTGAGAAGATTGCAGGATGAGTCTCTGGTGTGCTGATTACGGAATGGGTACAGGTGTGTAGACTGGAGCTCAGGCGACCACACCCCCTAGCAACTCCAGAGCATGCAGGAAGGAAGCAGAGGACAAACAAAAACCAAAACACACCACAAACACCCCAAAGGAAAAAACAACTCAAAAACCCCAATCACACATACACACCACAGGAAGGTCAGGGTCACGACACAGTTGTTGTTTTAAAGATCCTTTTCATAGTTGGTATCTGGTTATCTATCAAGTAATGTAACAATATTTTGTTGTATTTTACAAAAAGGTCAGGTAATATTGGAAATAAAACACTTTCAACCCCTCTCCTATCATCATCACACAGCAAAATAAAATTCAGAATGTGAAATTTGGAAACATGCCCTGCATAAACTCATGTCTTGAGAAATGGCAACTCAGGGAGCACTGTGAGAGCTGTAAACCATCCTGTTGGAGTCTGGCTGAATGTATCAGTCGAGAGGCTCCAGCAGAGTTTCATTCGTGCAGAGATGACCAGTCAGGCCTCGGAGGGATGAGAGTTGATGCGGTTACTAAGCAGAATCTGGTCCTCATTTCTGTAATTGAATATGGATGGCTGTTATTCCCGCCTTCCATCAATCCTATTTCCCTCCTCTCCTCCTCACATTACTCCCTACCTCCTTCTAGCCTTCCTCCCTTCTCATTTACCCGGGCTGGGCTGCAGTTGATTAGTACTGCTGGATGTATCTGTTTCCACTGCAGTGCCCGGTCTCAGCAGATGTGTATAAATAGACCCTCTGGCGTTGTAATTGCTAATAAGGATCCAGTGTATGCAGAAAAGATGAGCTGCTGCCATTTGTATGGAGGCCAGCTCCCCCTGATCGCACACTGAGAGGGGATTCATCAGAGACTCCAAGCCCGGGAGGAAGGCTCTGTGCTGGGGTAGATAATGAGACAGCCAGGCCTCTGAGCCAAAGCCTGGATCTACGAAAAACATCTTGGTGCATCAATCATGTTTTTTCCCCTGTTTAAGCCAAAGGGTAAGAGTCTGGCAAACACTCATCTGCTCCAATTAGGCTTCCAGCAGCCTCAATAACAAGACTCTCCCTATTAGACAGCAATTAAACCTTGGACACCAACATTAGTTTGGGCTGTTGTGAACACATTGCACCCTCCCTTTCCTATTTCTGAGTTTGGAGCCAGTGCTGCAGCGGTTGGTGGATTGACAGAAAACTAATAAAAATTTTTAATATTAAACAAACTGATTTGTTAATTCTGTTCATTTTGTTTTGAATCCTGTGGGGAAATCACTGGTTGATTAGATGGATTAAATTGGCATGAAATGCCTAGTTTTGGTCAAAGTTTTTGACTGGTATTTTGGACAAAACAAAACAAAATAAAGTTGGAACCTTTTTGAAGCTCCTCTTGGTAGGATGTACAACCTTCAGACTTCGGCGACACCTAGTGTTATTATTAAAAAAGATACTGAAGTAGACAGCAGCGCACACTGATACACTCCTTCTCCCCATTTAGTGAACCAAGGACACTGAGAGGGATCGGTCAGAAGCAACAAATAGGTAGCACTAATTCTCCCCTGTTACTTTTTTTTTCTCTTAACATGCAAAGGTATATTTTGGCATCACAGAATCAAAAGGCGATACATAATCTAAGGAGCAAATTGCCCATCTTGGTTTTCAACTTGCACTTTTGTGTAAAAATCTGGAATACATTTAAGTTTGTCGACTGTTGTTTTGGACAAAACAAAATAAAGATGTAACATTGGAGTCTGGTAAATTATTGTATGTGTTGTTCACTATTTTATGACATTTAAAGACTAAACTCCCTTGTGGCAGATACCTCCAGGTTTGGTCTGAGAGCCCCTTACATCACACATTCTGTTCGAGTATACAGTATCATATCGAGGTTGAGCACAATGATGGCGATGAGTTATACACAATCATTGAATAATTGAAAGAGAGTGAGGACATAAAAAAATCCCCACATTCATTTCCTCTCTAACTCCCACGCACAGTCTTCTTCTCACGCACAGGGAGAGCTCCTGGTCACATTTTCGGGGTTTTTTATCGACACATGTTGTCTGAGCCCTTGAGGGATTTGGAGACTGGCTTTGTGATAGCTGTGATAAATCACCTGTGGCCTGTCTATCATCTGATGGATGCTCTGTAATAACAGCACAAATATAAGTTAACATAAAATCTCTCAGATGTGAGTTTTTATATTTAAAATGTGAATGCATTTTATCAAACTCAAACGACACTGAGAGATGGATGCGAATGAGCTTTTTGTACAGTTTAGGGATTTAGTGTTTCCCACTGAAATCCTCTAAGATCTCTCTCTGATCTGTAATTTTCTCCAGCTGTAAGATCAAGTTAGATAAAGTTGTGTTCTTGCACTCAGGACTCCTCTCCTCCCTTCTTTGATTCTCACTACTCCCATTTGTCTTCCTCCTCCTCCTTCTCCACCTCCTCCAACGTTTTGGAACAAGCAAAAAGAGTACGTGAGGACATGGCTGAGCTGCATGCTGTTCTTGTTTGCCTTTCCCAGATTGCCCTGCTGCTCGCCCTGCTGCTTGTGGGAGTTGTCAGTTCCACTCATCATTTTATCTCCACTGTCAGGTCCTACTGCACTAGTTATCTCTTAACTGTCCCACATGGTCACGGTCATATAGACACAGACAGGAGTTACAGTCACATTTTTCACACTAAAGCTGCTGGGTTTGTAGTTTTTTTTCATCAAGGAGGCGAAACACACCAGGGCAGCACAAAATATAGTGACAGGTCTAAATAAAAAGAAAAGCAAGAAACTGAATAATCTTACAGTAGGAATGCAGAACATAGTGCAAGCAGTATGTAAGAGGAATTCAATTAAAATGTATCTTGGCATTGAGAAAATGCACACTTCATGTCTGTTTTGAGGCAAAAGGTGTGGCATTACGTTTAGATAGCACCCCTTCTGAGGGCAGGGAAGTGTGTGCACTTTGGGCGAGGCAATTGGACTTTGTCATTATCACAACATTAATCAGAATATTATATATATAATATTCTGAAGCACACAGCAACTTGGTAAAAAAGCAAAATCACATTAATCAACTTGGTGTTCAATTCAATGACCTGTTTAAATGTCAGATATCAACTTAGCATGTACAACAGGAATTTCAATAATATTTCCAAGTATTTAATAAAGTTTCTTTGAATATTTGATTTGCGAAACAGAATGTTGTTCAATGATGATTTTATGTTAAAACAGCGCCCTCTGCTGCTCTTTGCAGGTACTTGAGTGCATGAATGCTGCAACAATGCTGCCCCCTTGTGCAGCTTCTTCTCTGAAATGGTACCATCAGTACCACCACCACTCTTTGGATTATTGGAAAGGGCTTCTTGGTGTGGTGGTAGATAATGGAGAAATAACAAAAATGACACACTGAAAGGCTTAATGAATATTTTAAAACTTTAATATACAGTGCTTCATAAATCATTACTAAAAAGACAGGTGGTAAAAATCAAATCAAAAACAAATAAGTTACACTGTAGTAAAAAGCACTTGAGATTCCTTTCCGTTTTCATCATTAGTGTGAACCCCATATGAAAATAGCATAGAAAGTATGCAAACATAGAATTTCATTCATATATATTTTCTAATCTTTAGCTAAATAAACCTTTTGTCCCCTTTAAAATTCCCTTAACCGACCAGATACAATGAGGAAAGTTTACAGCTGTGTGTTTGTGTCGTGGCCTCGATTTCATCTCTAATTCTTCTTTAAAATAACAACTCTCCCCCCGTGAGAACCTCAAGACAAACCCAAATCAAAATGAAATATAAATTAACATACCAAACATGTGAACAGTCTGCAAAACTTTTTTTTCTTCATTGACTGGCATACAGTTTGACATATGACCTCAAAGCATACACACACACACACACACTCTCTCTCTCTCTCTCACACACACACACAAACAATCTGTGCATAGACCCAGGTTTAACTTGTGAAGTAACTGGTAAGTGGTGGAGCCGTTTTTCCCAGTTGCTCCCCCAAACTCCCCACTGTGTGGTTTGTCCTTTAAAGAAAAATAACCCTTTAACCCATTTGTTGCTATGGCAACAGAAACTGGCTCCTAGCCAAAAGGGCTTAAAATAGAGATATGTAGAGATAGGCGGATCACAACGTGTCGTTTCCACAATCCAATTCAGTGCCTATCAACAATAAGGTAAACAGAAAAAAAGGTCAACCACAGATACACGTTAGGGGTAGACAGATGAACGTATTAAGCTGATATTAGCTTTTACTAACAGCCAGGCAGTTTGTCCACCTCAGATGTTATGAATTCTTTCCTAATCACCACTATAGGGTCAAAAATATGCATTTAAATTGGACCACATATGCACATTTTTCCCCATCATGTTATTCAACAGTTTCCTTAATACATTTTTAAGCTGTGTCGCTGCCCTTCAGTTAACTGCTGACCTACATAGACAAGGTATCAGCAGGGCGCGCTCTTGTCGAACGATCAAAACACAGTTTGAGGCGCTTGTCCGTGGCTGGAAAAAGAGAGAGGGAGAGTAACCAAATATCAGCCAACAGGGACTTCAGTGTGAAAATATACATCTCATAACAGCGTTCAGAATCGCCTGTAAAAACCTGCAAAATTGGAGTTAAGTTTGGTTTACAGCAAAGAATGTTTTGTCTTACTGCCTGTTAGAAAATATAAAAATCAACAGTCTGTGACAGTTATGTAAACTCCAGCTGAAATCTCTGACAGCTATTTTGTATGTATTGATATCTGGTTCTAAAAGAAAATGTATGTCTCATGTCAGCATTCAAAATCTCCTGTTAAAACCTGCAAAATCTGGGTTAAGTTTAGTTTGCATTACAGAATGCTTCTGCTTCTCTCAAGGCCTGTTTGTATTCACAAACAAAGAATGTGGACAATGTAAATTTCTAGTTAAAATATCAGGGCAGCAAGCATGCCATAACAATCTTTCCAAAATGTGACTTGAATCTGTTTGCGCTTGTTGTTGTCTTTCCTACTTTGTTATGTGTATCTATAGAGACCTGCGGTTTCAACAGCCCGAGTCAGTACCTCCTATCAGTTACAGGGTTGACAGAGAGGCATCCAGAGCATGACACAAAGAAAGGGAGGGAGAGAGGGCCTGGACACTCAGGAAACAGGGGGTCAACTTGTTCTATTGCACATACATTTCTGCCTTTTCTTCATTTCTTCCCAATAAAACTCACAGTTATAAACAGGCAGCAAGTAGCATTATTTTTGTTTTTTGTTTAAATAAAAAAAAGAAAGATTAGCTATGGACAAGTACGGGAAAGCGCTCAATTAAATTGCAGCCAAAACCAGGATATAATAATATTAATATTAATATTAATAATAATCAACAAGAATATTCACAAAACAACAACAATAACTATATATAGCTACACAGGCAGAAAAAGTAACGTTTACCTGTATATATTTATAAAAAACCCAACAACAACAGTGTAAAATTGATTGTCATTTCAAGATAAAAAGCATCAAAACATCCAAGGCATCAACAGTGAAGAACAAACTGGGAATTTTAAAAAAGTGACGAGGGCTAAAGGGGGATTCACAGAACAAAAGCCCAATAAACAACGCTCTCAGAGAGGCAACCCATTTGGTGCACATCATGCGTCTGAGAAAGCTTCTGGCAGCCTTGAGTGCAGAAGAGCGGCGAAAACAAAGGCAACAGTTTGCACATGCCATCCATCCTTCCGTCTTCATCCAGTTGGGTTTGCAGCTTAAGCCGGTGCGAGCTGCGGCCCACTGAGAGTGGGGAGTGGGGAGTGGGAGGGGGGTCTGACAAGTTCCACGCCTTTCAAAAGGACGCAGGACGAAGACTCGAAGTGCTGAGGAAGGCGGCGGCCTGACATGGAGAGCAGGACAGTGCAGAGAGAGGTGGCATGGCTTTGATTTGACTGAGCCCTGTGACCAAGAGAGGTAACTCTTGAAAAGCTTTTCAAGCAGAGTAAAGGGGAGTTGGTGAGTTTTGGAAAGCACAAACACACCCGTTGTTACACACACGCGCACACACTCGCAGTTCACACATTCACAAACACATACATGGGAATAAACCTGTCCCTGAATGTGCTAAGCAACGGAAGTCTTCTTGTTCTACAAAATATATACAAAGTTCACAAGAGGGATTCTTCTTTTTTTTTTAAAACTCTCCTCCCCTCTCAGAGAGTAAAGCCACACTGCATGGAGCAGTCAGTGTGTGCAGCCTGTCTCTTACTGCCAATCCTCATCATCCTCGTCCTCCCTGTCTGATGAGTCTTCGTTGGTGCTGTCCCCGGCCACTTGCCGGGTTCCGTTCTGCTGTCGCGCAGCGAGGAGGGCGGCAGCCTCAGCAGCTGCTTTTGCGGCCGCTCGCTCCTCTGCCTCCTTTTGACGCAGTGCTGCGGCCTTCTTCTCCTGCTCGGCATGGCTCTTCATGTGGGCGCTGCGGCTCTTCACCTTGTAGAAAATCCTAAAGGAAAGAGGGAAGAGCTTATTGCTAAATCGCTTTTCAAACGTGAACATGACATTACCAGCTTCACCAAGCTGCTAAAGTCAGGGCTTTTTGTAATCATTCAGACATACAGTATCCATGCATTACACTAATGTTTCTTACAGTCTTGTGCAGACAGGGTAGAGGAAGTGGTGCCACGACTGAATAGAAAAGTAACAACATCAACGATGAAAAGGGTTCTCTGTTCTTTCACAGAATGCATCAATGATGGATTTGAAAACGTATCTTTCAAAAAGCAGGCGTTGGAAATGAATAAGTAATGACCACACGAGGGAAGCTTGCCCTGCTTCTCACTGATAAATCCACTTATCAACTCTCATCAGTTTAATAATGTCTTCGATGGAGAACTCTGATGCCTACATTAAAATGACCAACTAAGACAAGCATAAAATGAGAAAGTTCTGAAATTATTCTTATTTGCTCAAAAGCTGCATCTGAAGCATTTTATTGGATATTAAATTATTCCATGCAGTCGGCATAGGGGAAAATAAAAACAATAAAAATATGAGGCGGGAGGGAGCTGGTCTTATTATTATCAGAGTCGTAGAAGTTTTACGATGTATTTTGCTCCGCACCATAATGAGGGAGAAGATTTTTTACCTAAAATTAGCTTGTCCACATTCAGTTTGTTAACCAGTATATACTTTGTGTAAAGGAGGTGAATTATACATTTATTACAGTTTTCTTAAGACAGAGGATTTAATCTCTTTTTGTGCATTTACCAACTTGTACTTTTGTTGACTTAATCTGACAGCATTCAGGTCAGACTCGCGCCATGTTAGAAGCGTTGCTTGGTCGTATAATCAGACAGAGGGAAGGTACTAAAGCAACAAAATCAAAAACAAAATTCATGGAGTTTAGTGACTCCAGAATACCAACGCACAATTTCAACATGAGCAGAAGTCTCATCAGCCAGACTGTGAAATTGTATCCAAAAGTGTAGAAAGCAAAAAAGTAAATGACCAAAATCTATCAACTGGGAGTCATTGACTTTTTGTTCAGCACTTCATGTATGTAAAGATTTTCTGTTTAGAAAGTCAGTACTTTTATAATAATAGTTATTACTCTTGGTGTCGCTTCATAAAGGCTGTGGTCAAAGTTCAGTATGATGCTGGAAGTAATGACAGAACAGTGGATATCACAGCATGTGACACAGCAGTGGGTCTGTAGCTGCGTGACATGTGCAGCCATGTGCACTGGGACTGAAACTTTTTTCAAATTATACATATAAATGGCTAACAAGCCTGGTTAGATTTCCTATAACGTGTATCATCAGCCTTGGTAGTGGTGGATAATCTATAATGAGCACACTTTGTGCAGGTATTTAAAAGGTTAAGCGAAGCTCTTGTCAAGTGACTGGGTAGAGTTGCATTGACATATCTACTCTGTGTTTCAGTTGCTAGGATACAGTTGGCAATAACAGGCCTGGTGTTGCCAAAGGACAGACTGTTTAATCAAAGCATGACAGGATGGTTTAGTTTTTAACACCGTAAGACACTTGCCTCTGTTTACCGATACATATTCCAAGTGGGCCATAGCAGTGGCAATATTTTCTGCAGAAATTCTGCATTTTAAATGTGGCTAGTTCAGTCCAAGGGCACTTATGTACTCAAGTGACTGCTGTTCTCAGCTTTGCATAAACGTAAAGAGTCATGCCAACGTCTCCAATGCAACACCAGTGACTGACTATTTGTGATCACTGACCTGCCACACTTCTTGCAGGGGAACTCTCCCTCCTGACCAGCTGAGCCTTTGTTGGCTGTTGATGGGCTGGTCTTGCGTGCGTTGCCGTCGTAGCGCGTTTTGGTGCTGGGAGGGGGTGGATGAGGGGGGTGGATGACCCGGGACAGCGGCGGGTCCCTCCCCATGTCTTCCTGGCCTTTCATGATCAGGACGGTTCCAGGCTGCACACACAGTAAAGAGGAGTATTTAACGTGAATGCTCCCAAGAGCCACAGAGAAATTAGGATATGAAGAATGAGCCTGAAGCTTCTTTATGAGCACCTTTTATGTACAATGATATAACAACAGTATACATACACACACAAAAACACACACAGCCTGGCACTTTTATCAGTAACTTATTATGTGTGCTAAAAAGGGGAAATGTAATGCACATAATGAAGATAAAGGTTTCTTGTCAAGTCATTGTTTTGCTGACAGATATAATGTGGTTACACAACCCAGAGTGGAGGACATCAGCCAAGTTATCGCCCCTAAAATATCCAGCAGGGGGCAGCAAATCCAACAACCATCCACAAGGACAAGTCGGGTAGAGTTCAAAAGGACAAAAGTGTGAAGTCTGATGAGGCCAACTGCAGTTTTGAGCGAGGAACATGTAGAAATTCAAAATAATGTCAGTTTTTATTTAATGTAATCCTGTTCCTTGAGTTTTTAAATGAGAGGTCTTTGCATGAGATTTTGGCTCAAGTACAAAGTACTTTTATGGCTTTTAGAAAATTACACCTTAGCATAAACAAGATACTTAAACATACTGTGTGATAATTAGAATAAAAAACACCACAGCACTGATTAACATATACAACAATGACAGTAATTATGATGTTTACCATCCATCTTTCTGGAGTACTGACCTACTTTTGTGGTTTATTAGAATTTTGCATGGTTGTATTTTTTTTATTAAACATTAATGGTGCACACTAGTTTTTTTCCTCCCCTGTAAACTATGTTTGAAAAATACAGTAGCCTTTTTCGCTAGACATTCTTTCGAAACGGCGTGTACTGGCTCCTACTGCGGTACGTTAAGAGTTGTTTGTAGACCTAACGTTGCTAAGCTAGCAAGTTCGGTCTAGTCCATTTTTAGTGAGTCAATCCTAAAAGTGTTTATGAAGCCCGGTAAAAGCTATGAGACTTTCTGATGGCTAGTCTGACGTGTTTTTCTGCAACAGAGGAAATATTCTTCATGAGGAAAAACAACTCCCGACGTCTTTATAATTGATATTTATAATCTGTCGAGCTGCCAAGACTTACTGCTGTGGCTGAAATTCAGGATGAGGAGCTCAAAAAGACAGTTTGAAAAAAGCTAACAGCATGAGAAAAATCACTGATCACTTCCAAGAGCCTGACACGAGAGTGTGTGAGTATCTGAAAATATACTTGGAAAAGCTACACAATTGTGCACATGTATTTCATGTTTCACTTCACGAGAGAAAAGGCTTCAAGGATGATGACTATAATCCTCTCTCAGGGAAACATTCCCAATAGGACTAGTCTTAAAAAATATTTTTCATCATCTTATATTCGGGCCAATACAGTAACTTGGTAAACATGGGAAAAAAGGCAATTTCATTACATATAGCCATTACGAAGGGGGAAAAACAGTAACCAATAAACTTTAGGAGACGGTTCTTAAGATGTTGATAAATGTAGGAAACTGAGGGAAAGAAAACAGATCAGACAAAACTTCTCACTCCAAAACTTGATCTCTCTTCCCATGACAGAGGCAACACAGTGGGGGCATTGGTTAATATCGGAAAATACAGAACAGTGATGTTATGGGTTAGAGAATGAAATCATATTTGTTTAACCTTTTTTTGAGGACAATTGAAGACAATTGAATAATTCTTCATGTGGGATGACTCATACAAAAACTATCACCTTATCTAATATTTATTCATTCATTCATTCATTCAGGGGTTCCTTTACCAGGCAGAGCTGATACTGAATTTCACACTCACATTGTCAGAGGACTGCAGTGTGTGTGTCACCCTGGTGGGACCGTCATCCTGTTTCCTATCAGCTGACCCCTCCCACTTCCTGCTGTCCTCCTCTTGCTGTGACTCCAACCTGTGAGAGCCCTGTTGGCCAAGGAAGACGAAGTGTACGCGTAAGACACAAGTCTCTAGGAGAGACATTTACAGCTGGGTGCTAACTAACAGCTCTGTAGTGGAGTGTCAAACTGCCTCTCTTGAACATGGGTTAAAAAAGGTCTTCCTTCGCACAATTACTATAACAACCACCAAACTTTATCTGCAATATTTCCATGGCTGCTTGTACTTTTAATGCTGAAGACACTGAGGAGCTGCAGTCATTCACACAGTCTCAAGTGGTCAATGAAGATATTCTGAGCTGCAGTATTTCTGCACTGACTAATGTCTAATCATGACACCCTTGATTTCTAACTAGATCAGCCTGTAAGTCCCTGCTTACACTGTTCTCACTTTCAGTGAAATCATTTTAAAATCATTATTTTACATCCTAAAGTTGCTTCTGGGACACAGCCGCTTGCAGCAGGTTTGTTCTGCTTCATGTCAGGGAGGCTTAATTCTCTCAAATGACCAGCTTTACATCTTTACGTCAGCAACAAAAACACATGTTTCTGCTGAGCAGGCATTAAACATAGCATGTAACTGACCTTATGGTCCATCTCCTCCTCAGTGGTCCTGCTCTCAAGAGGTTCTGCCTCGCCGTAGATCAGGGTCCCGTTGCGGCCGATCTTGACATGTTTCTTGTACGTGTAGTAAAACTCCACACACTGCGCCACAGACTTAGTTGTCACCTGTGAACCACACACATATTCTCAATTATTGGCGTTTTAATTTCTCTCTTGAAATTTGGAGGTGGGCCAACAGGAGATTTTGTGTATTGAGATGATGCCCATCGAGGGAGGACCCAGTGAACCCAAATTAAACATAAATTGCTATCGGTAACTGTCTAAGTTACTTTTCTGGCAATGAGAGAGTTATCGCCCAATACTGTGCTTGGAAAAGTGGCAGAAAGAAATAACACGTCAAAGCAAGTTAAATGTCTCTATCAGTTATTATTAAATCAAAGAGTGTACTCAAAGATCGCACTAACACAGGCAGTTCTCAAATGTACAACCACATTTTACTGTCAAGAAAGCTAAAATAAAAATAGATTTGCATTGTAACCACAGACTATAAACATTTTGTATTCAACATTTGTCATTTTGCACATTAGCTTCATTGTACTTTCTTGTCGTGACATCTTGGACCTGGGGATTTTAACATCACATATGCCCTGAAGTTTCTTCTGCAAAAACAGCTAGAGGATAAATTTAACAGTTAACAGTCACCCCACTTAGTTATTATAAATGTCACTGCAAAGTATTCAGTACATAAGGTCACATTTCAGGTAATTTTGAAACTGTTGAGTAGATACAACAGTCCTGTGCAGTTAAAAAGCAAACATTGTGGAGAGGGAATATACAAGCGATAGCAAACTTACAGGATGTGCAGCTTTTTCATGCAGGTCTATTTTTATTTATTTTGTATTGTTTTCTGTATAATTTTGTAACCCTAACGAATAAATGTCCTTTCCTATAATTAGATTTGTTTTGAGAAGCTTCATTGCAGTTACTCGTTACAACAACGACAAAGGCCTAAAGCACATTCATAAATACAATTTAAAAGCCTTTAATCTGGTGTTTTGGCCAATGAACACTGTAAAAGTTTGAAACTGATCAAATTTGGCCTCACCCTTGATCAGTAAAGTGGTTAAGACAAGAAAATTAAATAATTTTGCAGTCTTGTGGGAAAGCAGTAATTGACTGCGACACTGCAAATAATTAAAGAAGGAAACATTGTTCCAGAGTGACTGGAGTACTTCTCTTTCCACGCCCACCCACA
>JAPMOB010243311.1:0-28072 GCA_029875015.1 Lepomis gibbosus | reverse complement strand
CACACACACACACACACACACACACACACACACACACACACACACACACACACACACACACACACACACACACAATTTCTAAACACACATACCCCCTTACACACTCAAACAGGTCATACACACACAGCCCTCAGCGCTTATATCCTCTGATTTATGGTTGTTTAATATACAGGAATATTAAGCGCGCGTAGGTGAGAATCCCTGTCGGCCGCCGGCATATTAATGGGTCCCGTGGAGCCTTGCTGACACCCTGTTTGTCATGTCGGGGCCCCTGCTCCGGGTGCGCCCTATCCCATGCACACACATGAATACCTATGATACCTATGCATAAGTAATGGGACAGCTCCCTGGCTTCCACTGCAGGTACTGGGAGGCTGATGGAAGACGAATCAGAGCAAGAAAGATGGAGGCAGGGAGGAAATAAAAAAGTGGAGGGAGAGGGAGAGAGATACAGAGAGGAATATACAAACACTCAGATGGTGTTCCTAATTTGTGGTGAATGGGTCTGTAGAGGGTTTGCATTTAGATTAATTTAGACTTGATGATAGGTTAACTGCATTAACAACATTTTGTTAAAAATAGAAATCGCTGGGAAAAGTCATACCTGATGACGCCTGTGTGAGTCTGTTCTGTAATGTTGTGAGTGACAGCGAAAATTCCAATAAAAGAAATGAATGGAAAAGTAAGGGATTATTTTTTGCAAAGAAAAAAATCAGTATTGAATCAGTATATTGTCATGTCTGGTTAAAAACAAGACACTGGCACACTGGCTGGCTTTTAAAAGGTTAGTATTTTTTTAATTTTATTTCTGCTTCATTAAATAGCACACACTGGAAACTATGTATTTAAACTCACAGAATAACATACAGTATACCACTGTTATGCTCTGTCTTTAAGATGATACATAAGTCAAGGAAATATTAGGCAGTGAAGCATATGATGCCAAGCAACTTCAACGAGCATAAAAAGAAAATCATACCAGTGGGAGCTGTTCTGATATGGTACGCTTCATCAGCTTTAGTGAATGATGTGCTAATGGGTCAGACCTTAGTGGGATGTGGCTTTTTTCCCCCTTTTTCTCAATGAGTCAACACTGGCTGAGATGCTGCAGTGCATACAAAGAAGTAAGCATTTTTACAGCACGGTGGCATGTGTGCTTGTGTGGTTAAACGAATGTGCGGCTGCCAGGCTCCATCAATGTTGCGTCTGTATATGAAAGACAGAGAGTTTGTGTGCCTTTTTTTCCTTCACATCTGTTTGACACAATGACCTGCCCTGACAGTAACTGGAGAAGATAAATGAACAGATTAAGCAATCTTTTCATAAACAAACATTTATAAATTGATATATTTAAAAAAAATCTATATTTAACTTTATAGAATGTCATAATACACAAAAGGGTTTATAAATTTAACAAATGTTGGCAACGGATGGCATGAGATTAAAGTGATTTTAAGTAAATATCAAACTCATATCCAGATTAACTTGAGTGTTCATTTATGGGATTAAATCTGCAACTACTTAAACAGAGTGTCTAGACCTACCAGGTTGCTCTTCACTCTCACAGTTGATGCAAAAACAAGGAAGAGGTTCTTTGATTTCGGAAAACATGCCTTGAATGTTGCACACTAGGTCAGAGGTATGTCATTTATCTTGTGGCAGAAGCACACAGAGGAGAATAATGGCATGTCTCTGCAGCGTTTTTTCCTTCGCTGTGTAAAGACATCGTCACCGAGGTTTAACTATTTTTGTTTTGATATCGGCTCAAGATAATGCGACTAATCTCTCTAGTGTTGAGATGGGGTGATAAACATGTCACAGCACTGTTTGTGGCCCCTCTGCCATTTCACCTTGTTTCACTGCCTTACCTCAACTTTGAAACATTACCAACACACAAACAAAGACTTCTTTACTGCTACCACCCTCACAGAAAACTTAAAAACTGCAAGACTTATCAACAAACAGGAAGGACACTGCACAACAGCACAAAGGAAATGGTAGAAAAATACTGAAAAGTTTGAGTAAACTTTCAAGTTTTCCTCAATTTGTTTCATAAACATTTGGTTTCCACTTGATAGCCTGAATTCACATGTTGCTGCAAGCTGCTGTGTAACGGAATGAAAAGATTGCAATAACAAAGCACATGACCCCAAACCTCCTTTCCTCTTTCACAGCTATTGTACGCAATTCTTTTTAAGATCAAATGACAGCTTCTCCCTCTCGCCTGTGGCCTTCTGAACACCTTTTTGGGCTTCTCATGAATATATGTATGTGTTTACCAGGAAGAGTATGTGTGTGTGTGTATAGTGTGTGTGTGTGTGTGTGTGTGTGTTGCGGGGTGTCAGCCTTTCTGTATGGGATGTCTTTACTGGTTGTGGCAGGAGTTGCCCACTGGAGCTTATGGCCCCTGACAGAGTGCTGCAGGGCCCGTCTTGCCCCCGAGCTGAAAGCTACCACCAGCAAAACAAATCAAATGCTACCCCCGACCCACCCGTGTCAGCTGGAAAATGACAGCCCAGGACATTCTGCCCAGCGGCCATTCACAATTAACAGCAATTAATTACACCACACATGGCAGGTAAAAGGAGAAGAAGCCTCTGGAAAGATTTTAGTCAGACTCTACTTTCACCCTCCCAGGGTCTAATTTCTTTAACACATTCACTTTTCTCAATTGTGTGTGATCATTTCAGGAGCCGAGGGATTTTTAATTTGGTTGAAATTACAAATGTGTGAAGAATTTAGTTCCAATATTAGATTGAAACAGTGTGAATAGCAACACGGACTCTTATTCAAAGGCTGCACAAAGTAAAACAATTTGCAGCATTTTTTAAGGACAACATTGTAACTAAATCTCGGTTAACAACATAATAACTATTACCTTTCGCTTTTAAATCCTCTATTATACACTCATTGAAAGATGACCTTCAGGTTGCTCTATTCACTTCAAATTTAGTGATTTCAGAATAAGACTTGTCAAGTCATGAGTGGAAAAATAGTTGATTTTAAATATTATCTTTCAGCATCGAAAGAATGTTTCTTGCCCTGCTGTCTTGTCACTTCTGTAGGGCCCTGTTTGAACAAGCTTCTGAGCCACATTCAAATTAAACAAAGAGGCCTCCAAAATGCCAGCCAAGAGTATCATCATTACCATTCTCGCCCTGCCGCCAAGTTTAATATTTTATCTATTACTCTGTCTGGCAAGTTTAAGTATGTAGCAGCTACCAGATACCCCCCAACTTCCCCTGACCCTATCTAAAATACCAATAATCCAATCCAATGCTGGATTTCAATGATTTGTTAGAAATGAAAGGTTTTACTTCACAAAGTTCTAGGTATACATTTTCGAGTACAGATATTACTGACATGTTCACTGTTAAATGTTTAAATAAACAGCACAATCACTGTGTCAGAACAGGTATTAACCTTTTTTAAATGGTGGGCATCTCAATTTGGAAGGAAACTATTCACATGCAAATTGATCTTGGAAAATATTTCCACTCTGAGTTTCCAAAAAAACTTAATGTGCTATGATTAACTGTAATCAGTTTGAATGGAAAAAGACTAGCTCTGTCATTTCACTAGAACTTTGGTAGAGGTTTTTAAAACAGCTCTGTGGAGTCTAGAAGCAGTCAACTTCCAATTTTAGATGGCCCATGTTATAATTTTTCTCTTTTTCTCTCTAAGAAACAGTAATTGCAAGCAGGCATCATATCTTGAAAAATATATGATGCAGCACACAGAATGCAGTAACACTGCCTGGATGTGCTTTTCCATTCTGGCAGATGTGTACTGTAAGTTCTAGAATATATTTTAGTTAGCGGAGTTTACTATGAAAAACCAGAATAGACCAAATCTGTGGTAAACTATTCATGAATTCACACACAAAAAAACAGTACTGAATGCCCACTACAAAAAAAAGATAAATGTTCTCCAAGATTGAAATACACATCTTTTAAAAGATACTTTTGAGCTTTTTGCCTTTATTTGATAGGGAAAGCTGACAAGACAGGAGGCATGCAATAAAGGGCCCCAGGCTGGAATCGAACCCAGGTAGCTGTAGTACGGACCCAGCCTCAATACATGGTGCCCTAATAGGTGAGCTATCAGGGCACCCCGATCATATCTGAAAACTGCTGGTGAAAGCCTGGGGGCTCTCTAGTGCATTTGGCGGCCTAGATGTCCTCTTGTTACTGGCAGTGGTGAAATATTAGTAAGTACATTTACTCACATACTATACTTAATTACATACTTAAGGTACTCTACTTGAGCATTTCCTGTTTTAGTGAAGTTTATAGTTGTACTCTACCACAGTTCAGAGAGAAATATGGTCCTTTTTACTCCACTATATTTATTTTACTGCTGTTCTTACTACAGTAGTCACTTTACAGATTAATATTTTACATACAAAACGCTGCTGTGTCCTGTTTGTCTATTTTGAAGAATCCTAAAACATACATTATTTTTGTAACAGTCTGTAACACTTTTGAACATCTCAGCCTGCGTTGTATCTCACTGCAACGTCATTTTTAAGATGAAAACACACTGAATTACACATGAACAATTGCACCAGCAAAAGTTGTGATTTCAAGTCATTTTGCCATAAGCCAAACACCTGAATTGTAAAAATGTAAACATGTTGCTGTACCTTCAAGCTTCATGCCAACAGTGAGGCACTTTTGGAAGCGGCAGTATGGGCAGCGCTTCCTCTGGGTCTTGTCAATCTGGCAGCTCTGGTTCTCTATACATGTGTAGCGTTTGTTGTTCTGGACGGTGCGCTTGAAGAAGCCCTACGGAGAAAACCAATTAAGACGTCAACCCGCTTGACCCCTGCAATGCGATGGTAATTGGCCCATTCACACTCCCAGACAGATGGAGGGGGACAGGCTTAATGGATACACACATACACACACACACCACACACACACACACACACACACATACAGAGTGATGTTTTATACCGTGATACTTAACGAAATGGAAGAAATTTCAGTCTTTTAAAAATGTTTTTTATAATGTTTTTTTGAAAAGTGAGTAATTGTAATACTTTTTTATTAAATCACACAAGGAAAATATTCATAAAATTGCATTTACATCAGTAACACATAATTTTATTCAGATTTGAACAAATAAGGAAAACAACTTCTCTACATACTTGCTTTGCCTGTTTTTACTGCATTCTGAACTACTTTGTAAAGTAAAATCTCATTTTTGTCCTGTCAAAATTACATTACTATTCACAATATTCTCTATTCATTTAAAGACTCGCGGAAAACATCTTTTCAGCTCTCCACTTAATTATTAAAATATATGAGCACAGGAGTCCAAAAGATCCAATAAATTATATCCATAATTCACAGTTCCGGGATTATAGAGATTCATACCTGCAACGTGGAATTAATTATAGGCAGCAGCAGTGAAAATCAAACGAAGGGAAGATGGTATTAATGTATTCTAGATCCATAACCTAGGAGGAGAATCCTTAAACCAGGTCTTTAAAAAAATAAAATAAAAAAGAACATGCTGCTGTCAATATCTCACCAAACACAAATTTAATTGACAATCTGCATTGCCTGATCAGTCCCAAAAAAAAAAAATCCACTGCATTCGGTTTTGGATTATCGACTTCTCAGTGCTAAAAAATCCATGCTTCAGAGAGAACTTTTTCTCCAATTTTCCATTTAGTGCACAGTGTGCGCTATAAATACTTGAACCAAACTGGATTCTAGCATGCTTTAAAAACCATACAATATCACATCTGGAGATTAAGCATACAACATCTCACTGAAAGCTAATTTGACCGGCAGTTCTAACAAAGAATAGGCACTCGTCTCAGGCGCATTTTTATTCGTAAAGGGATTGCAGCAAGCAACTTTTGCCTCTTTCTGTCACAATCAAAAAATAGCAGTTTCTCATTACCCAAAAAAGTGTCACAAATTAACATAAAATCGGAAACCATCACAATACCATGAAAGTGTATGCTGTAAAGTAGATACAAGAGTAGTGTCCAATTTTAATTTATAAATTGTCTTTGATAAATTGTCTCAGTTACTGGGTATTCCTGACCTTGGAATTCCATCCTAAAAACCTGCACTCTTCCTGCAGAAAAACAGCAACCAGGAAACTGATTTTATGTCCATCAAAGAAGCAGGAAAAATCTAATTCACTTTTCCACTTCATCTCCTCTGATCCCTGCCTCCCATATTCTTTACTTGCTATAATCTGTCATACTAAACAACAGTCCCTTTGACCTGAACTTGCTTTCCTCATATTTTCCTTTTTCATCTCAAATAAATTTTGTCCACTGTGCACTGTGGCTTTGACCTTTGACCTTCTTGCTAGTTGCTTGTAATGTCAGTATTTTAGGATTTTAACGTTTTTCCGCTATTGCGCTTTCAATAATGCAGTCTCAATATCTGAAAATAAAGCACTGAAAAAACTTAAACTTGACCCTGTTTGTGTACAAGGACCGTGAAGCCCTTTTCAGCTTCTTGTTGTTATTCTAACAAGTATGATGTGGTACCATGTTTACTTTTTGCGGGCTGGTGTGTAGTGTGAACCAACACTGTGTGCATGTGTGTTTGTATGTACATCTATGGAGTGCGTATGTGAATGTGTTCGGAGAGGTAGCAGGATTATGAGTCTTTACATGTGTGATTCACTCTTTCTGCATGTGTGTGTGTGAGTGTGTGTGTCTGTTACTTAGCCCAAAACTGGCAAGGCAACCAACGCAAAAAACAAACAAACAAAAAAAAACAATCTGACCCTGGTAAAAATGTATCCAACTCATAACTGTGTTTTTGGGGTTGAAGATTAGGGGGTGGGGTGAAAGGGTGCAAGGAGGGTAGTTGTAAATACAAAACTTGCTAGAAATGATCAAGTGTTTCCAAATTTAGACACCACGAAGTTGAAAAATGTGAGTCTTAATCTGGTAGTGCATATCAACTGAAACTGAAACATGTATTTTCACTTTAAGAGAAATCTAAGAATAAAATTTAACTGCTGGCTTTTTCCAGTTTTTACGCGGCTGTGGCACTTACACTGGAGAAGGATTGCACTGCCTGGCTGATAGCGGACATTTAATGCCAGTATCAGCTTGTAACATGTCAACCAACTGACATATCAGTTCAGCCCTGACAATTGCACTTTTACTGAATAGACTAACTTCATTTTAGAGATAATCAATAATAGTTTCAGGTAATTATCAATATTATTCATGTTTCAACAAGGATTTGCAGCACTTTATGAAAGACCTCTTCATCTAAATTATGAATGCACAAACAAGCACACATGCGCACACACCAGAGCCTTTAAAATAAGCTATGAAACGTGTTTGTGGATTAGCTCTCCTACTCAAGCCCGTGCTGAGGCTGAAAAAGCAGCAGAGATACCACTGACGTCTCCCTTCAAGCAAGTGCTTAGCATCTCAAGGTCATAATATGGGATAAAATCTATAACATCTGCTTTGAATAATGACCACATAGGCAAGAAATGTGCGCTCGCTGGGGCATCAATACTGTGAGCTGCAATTTTACACTGAATAGTGTTAACACAGAGACATTTGTCTTAGCTTAATTTTGTGCTGACAGCTTTACTGGGTTAACAAAAAACTTGGGTAAGACCTATTAGCTTAGTGCTGAGGAGAACAGTGGAATTGAGCAGAAAGGAACAAATAGGTTGTTGATAGAGCTCAAATTAATTGCAGCAACAGTTTGCTTTGCAGTAGCCTCATTATTAACCTGTGTCAAACATTTTGCAACCAGACAATGTTGCTGTTCTCTTAATGAACTTGTGATGAGAGTTTTAGACAGTAGGATACAGGCTTGTACAAACAGAGACAGTATTACTGTGTACTTTGCTTCCTGGGTTGAATCCACCTCCCCCACCTCCTGTTTGGTGGTTGCGAAAATTACAAAAGTCCTTTGCATGCTTTTGAACTCCTGTTTCTTTTCCGAGCTGCTCTTTACAAAATCCTCTGACAATCACAGGAAAAGTTTGTTGGATCAATTGTCACAACAATATTCGACCTCCAGCCTCTTTACCTTTGGTTTTCCTGTAATGTTAATGATGAGGAACTGAATCTTTACTGTGCAGTTACACTTGTTGCACGACACTCTGGACAAGAATACCAGCTAAATGTCTAGCGTGCAAAAATGTAACTGCACAAAATGCATCTCCACAGATGCACAGAGAGGTTACTGACATAAAGCAGCCATACACAAATATATAATAGCTATACCATTACCGGGTATGGAATGTATTTTAAAATTGTACAATGCAAATATTCAAGGAAAATTATTTATATATTTATACTGAAGTAAATAAAAATATCAAAGAGAACATGAACTTTGCCTAGCTTTACTACTGAATATTGACAGGCTGTGATGCACCACAAAAACTTTAAAATAATGCTATTAATTGGGCACCTATGCATAATTGAGACCTCACTTCGAAAAAATATTTTAGACACTGGGAATATTTTAGATATCAAAGCAGATATGGGAAGGTCACCATGAGCACACAACAGACACACAATATTGGAAATGGCAATATTATTGAAATGGTGTAATGGTTTTCCTCTAGGGAGATAGAGGGAACTAACCTTGCAGCTCTCGCAGGTCAGGAGTCCGTAGTGATACCCTGAAACTTTGTCTCCGCACACGGGACACATCTCGTCCAGGTCTTCGTCATATGAGTAGTCCATCATTTTTAACTGGTGTGCTGCGGATGAGACACGGACACACAGTGAGAAGTCTATTTCATTGCTGAGCGATCTGTTTTCTAAAAGCCCACTTTCATCCATCAAGATGAACCATGGGGAAACACGACTCAACTGAATGAGATTTTTTTTAAAGTTATGTTGGACGTGGTGGTTTAATTTGAGGCGTGAAAGACGATTTTGGAATGAGCTGAAAGGACGCAACCATTTATTTCTCCTTGTTGCCGCCTTCTCTTCTACATTCGTTGCAGACAGGAGCCACAAAAAGCGCATAAAAGTGAGCCTCATAAATATGCATGCAACTAAGTCGTGAAATCGCTGGGGAAAATGGAGAGATATTAGAGTTAAGGATTGGAGGAGAAAATGTTACCGCCCACAGACAAATGAAGACACACAGAGAAGCCTTTATCTCTGCGGGCGAGGAGAAAAACATCCAAAACCAACTTGAACCAACATCATTTTTTCCCCTCTCGAAGAATAACTCGGAGTACTATAGAGCAATTCTTCAAGGTTCTTGTATCTGTTTCGGTGGTACAAAAAGCAGAGGCATCATTTTATGTGACTTTTTACATATAGAAAAATGAGTACATTTTAAGTCGTCAGTATATTAACATGACAGTTTATCTTCGCAAAAAAGCTTGAGTCATTAAGAATGAAGAGAAATCAGATAAATTGGAAATGCACCAATCATTGCAATTTAAAATCTATTTGGAAATAAGTGGAATTTCAAGACATAGGACTGCATATGTTTCTCATTTGTTTCTGTCAAGATTTAGGACTCAATATCCTAACGATTCAAATATCATTGTATTTGTTGTAGCCCCCTTTGCCTTGCGTATTAGAAATACTTGCATTGATAAGGCTGTGTATGGCAGCGCTAAGCAAACAGCCAGGCTGACATTTACAACAGTTACAAAAGCATTTATGATTCTAATCATAAAAAGCAGCCAGGATCAAACAGGAAAACCTCACTGGATGTGGCTGTAAAAATGGAAACATTTTTGTCAACTAGACGCCTTTCAAGGCCTTCCCATACATTACTGCTCTACTTCGAAATCCACTCATCTGCTCACTGAGACCTTTTAATTAGACATGATTTCTGGTTTGTTAACGCGTTGCCCTTGTGGGATCCGCACTGCATATTCCAGCTGAAGCAACAAGTTCCACCGTGCTGCCAGTTTTTCCACAGAAGCTCAAAGCAAAATCCATTTCCGAACTTTTGAAGCGCAAAACGGAGAGGATCTGTCGGCCTGTTCTCATGACGCACGGCAGCTGCAGACTTGGACACATTTTAATAAAGAAAATAAACATTATCGGGGTATTGGTTGCAGTCATGCAGTGGCCGATGAGGCCGTTGCAAAATAAAGATACACTGGTCCATGGTCCTAACATGACAAATAAAGTATTGTCAGAAAAAAAGTTTGTATTTCAGGGAGTTAGACAAATATCTTCTAAATTAAAATTGTACAATATATATGCTGCTGCTATGCTTATTAGCTACTCCATGACCTCACGTTTTAAGGAATAGAAACAAGTAAATATATAAGATAAACATATATTTTATGTAAAGTTGAGGGTAAATTCAGTTTAGTTGAGCCTTGCATTCCTGCTTCATAAAAAGCAGAGGTATGTGCATGCGGAGTGGCTGCAGGTTATTGCTTTAGAAGGTGCAGAAACTCATCGGTTAGTCTCTCACCTGCTGGCTCTCACCTCGACGGCCACTTGCTCATGCAATTTCCAAAAAGCTACTACATTTGTAAACGCTGACGATTCCAAGAGGAAACCTCTTTCAGTCCGAGCTACCTGCGTAAAAGTAGATAACGGACTCTAACAAGCCACTGCTCGTCTTGTGAGTAGCCTATATGTTATCAGCTCTCATAAACCAAGACCGGGCTAATTGATTGCCAGTTGACATTACTGTGAAATCACGTGAGGTAAAAGGGGGGCATGCTTGAGTATATCTTGGCAGAAGAGTCAATCCCTCTTTAAAATTTCGCTGCAATATTTGAACTTTGTATGAACAGATGAAGGCAAAAATATTTTAAAGTATGCCGTTGAAAATTTTCATGGATATGCCCAATCTGAAAACAGTTTATTTTTCAATCAAAGCTTCACATAAACCTAATTCCGCATATTTAAAGATCAAAGTAATTAAGCACTAAATGTTTGACAACATAAGTGAAACGTAAAACTAAATAAATAATATGTCTATTAATAATCAAAATAGATAATAAAATAAAGACATAAAAGCGATATTTGGTGACCCCTTTTTTATTTTTGTTCAAAATTTCCTACAACTTTTAGGCCAAAATTTTATAAATCACAAAAGAGAATTTTGTTTAGAACATAAGAAAATATAAATTAGGTTTGATTTGTTTGTCACACAATTACGACCATTTTGCAATCTCTATCAAAAATAAATTAGACCAAATTTAACAGGCTTTATTGGCTTAAGTTCACTAGCCCGAGTTCAATCTCTCAACAAAATCTCTAGAATAATGCACTGCCGTTTTTTTCTTTTTGAAAAACTGGCAACAACCCTGTCTTAACTATACTCTTTGCATCCAGAAAAAAAATCACTAGTCAGTTCTGCATAACAGTTAGTAGCCATACGTCCTCTGCTCTGTCTCAACGTTTTTACGCACCAGGCACCCGCACACTTCCAGCGTGATTGACAGCTCGGTGTAATCATAGTTTGATAACAGGCCAAACTTTAGAAAAGTATGATCTGCATTCGTATTTTCTAATTATTATTTCAAAGAAAAGATTGAGAGGAAATAACAGAAACCTGTCCCCAAACCATAATAATAGAAATGTCAAAAATCACTGAGCTTCATTTGTCAAATAACTGAAGACGTTCGTGTCATTCAATAATAGCCTAATTACGGTCATTAGCTTCCATAGTCCGCAGAAATGTGTTGGATTTATGCATGCTCAAAAGTTTTGGTGACATCGTGGTACGCACTGAGGACTTCCAGACCGATAACGCTCTGTAAATTTACTTAAGTTGAAGCTTACGAATCTGCCTCTCAGTCTTCAGAGATGGCAATGTATGACAGTTCTTACCTTGCATGTTCCTGGGCATGTGCCCGTGTTCCCCATACGATCGAGAGAGTCCCAGGGATTCAGTGTCGACTTTGGGCAGCATGTCAGCGCTGCCGGCCTGAGCTGGGGACTCCGCACCGCTCGGCGGGACACCTGGACCTGAGAGGGAGACGTTCCCACAGAGACCGCCTCAAAGTGTCCAAATGTCTTTTTAGCTCTTTATTTCTTACTTTCTGCCTCTCTCTGTCTCCACGTCAACGGACCATGATCTGAAGCCTTATTCAAACAATTCGGACTGTCTCGTCCGGGTCGCACAGCCGGCGCGTGTCTGCTCTAATTTGACTAAACTAATTTAATTTCTCATAGTTGAATTCACACACAGAACCGAAATCAAGACGCAGAAAACAAACTAGTCATTCCTTCGATAGCCTACTTTTCGAACAATCGGCGAGTTAGGAAATCAGTCTCTTACTCAAACAAGAAAACTGCACAGCGTCCGGATTAAAATACGATGATAAGTTTCCCTTTATCTTTCCCAAGTCGTTTTAGCGCGTCACCCATTAAAGTGGGACTGTCACTGTTTATTCAGCCTTTAGCAGATGAGTACGCGCCGCCGGGGCCGCCCTCTTCTGTGCGTGAAGTCGGATTCAGTATGTTGATCGGACTGTGTTGAGATGTGGAGACCTCTCCTCCTCCTCGCGGCTTTGTTTACTCCGCTCTCTCCAATCCGGGGCGCATGTGGTCGTCTGACATCATCTTACCCCGGTCCAATCAGGCAAGGAGACCGGAAAACATTGCCTCAAGCCCTCCAGTTCCAGCTCTCAAAAATCTCAGCTGTTTAATCCCGTTAATGATGGACTTTAAAAGCGGAGGGAGAACAAGGAAATCAAGCAAGGTGATGCAACTGCATGTGAGAGCAGTCTCCCGATGAGCGCATACAGCGTAAAGGCAAGGTGTCTAGGCGTGTTATACAGAAGCTTGTAGTAGCAAATTCACGCACACACGCACCCAGGTACGCAAGCTTATATAATGTAAAGGATAAAACTCTTCATCTTTATATATCTGCTTCATATATTTTATTACAACATTTAACCTCAATAATGAATGGTAGCATAATTTTCTCTACTTCTGCTGTCATCTAGCCTAACGATCCCCCTCATCATCAAAAGTCATCATCAAACCAAGCGTCTTTCTTTCTTTCTTTCTTTCTTTCTTTCTTTCTTTCTTTCTTTCTTTCTTTCTTTCTTTCTTTCCCATTTCATAATGCAGATGAAGGACACAGAAAATTCTGCATTAGTGAAGTCCCATATAACCAACATTTTAAAAAAGTGAAATAACCTTTGTAGCATTAGTGGCTTTGTGTTTTTTTTCTTAAATGTTGTTGAAAACGTGAGCAGCACCGGCCTCAGGCTTAACACGGCTTTATTTTCAGATCAAATCAGCCCCCTTACACAAAAAAATATACCTGCTTCTGGATTACTATCAGTAATTGGCTGAGCAGGGAGCAATTAGTGATCTGACGTCAGGCTCGGGCTATTCAGCCAAGTACAAATGAAATACATAATGACAAAAAATAATTAGACATCCATACGTCCCCACGAAGTCCCCCTCCACTCGCTCCAACACAATCAGACTTATTTTAGTTCACACAGACAGGGTGTAACATTACCATCGGTCTGAGCCGGTGAGGACAAGCAGGGGAAGACAGAAAATTAACGAGACAGACCGCCAGACACACACCTGAAGGTTCGCAGAGGGCGAGATTCACACACTCGCGCATACACTGACACACACACACACGCGCACGCACGCACACACACACAGTCGCGTCCAGTAGTTAAAAATAACAAAAAGGGCCCATTTAAAAACAGCATAGATAATTACACATGAATGACTTTTTCTACTGGATTTTATATTAATAATTGTTTCAACAAATTAATCATAACTTTCTCTTCTCTTTTATTATTTCTATAATTTGTAAACCCAATTTTTTTTTCTCAGTGAAATATTTACTAAATGGGTTTATTTCAATTTCTTTCTCTGGGAGAGTAAACTACTGTTACAGCCTATAAGTTACTAATTATTGAAAAGCAGGAAAAATACAGTTACATTTTTTACAGCTCTGGTAGAATAAAGGTGTAAAACCATATGATTTATCCAAACACAGACACAGCTCAACCTGTTGCATTTAATTTTCACAGCATTAGTTCAAATGCTGTTCATACCACATGAATGTGCTTTATACCTGCACAATACATTATTCAGCTTTGGTAATCCAGTAAAATTACACCACATTATCACTGTGTGACTCGAAAAATTCAAACTAATGCTCCTCCATTATTGTATATGTAACATGTTTTTTCCTTTCTTTTCATTTTAGTAAAAAATGCATTCTAAAAGACCACAAGACATTATAATTTAAATCCAATAGAAACAAATGTTTCGGTGAACTTTGTGCTGCAAAAACAGTATCAACTGCAGCTGGTTTACATAAAAGTCAATAGACAGTAAGCACACATAAAACAGGCTCAGGTCCTCTGTGGAACTAACCTGATCATGTTGTCATAGTTTCTCCTTCTTTTTCCCAAAATGCACTCCAACACACTCACATAGAATTCCCACAACTGTTTTTTTTAATGTCTTCTTACTGAAAACATCCCATTTCACCCCTGTTCCTTTACACATTGACCTGGATTCTTTCTGTCTTGCAGCAAAAGGGTAATCATAAATTATAGTAACAAAATTGTTGAACATAATTAAATACTTCTAATGTTTATTTCAGTATGAGTAATAAGCCAACCTACCTTCATATACTGTATCCACACAAATACATTTTTTTTTATCATCATTTGGTGAACAGCACATCAACCACGATGTTGACAGGGTGCAGAAGGTTCCACCAATCAGCAACATACTCTTAATGCTGGGCTGTGATTGGTTAAAGATGGGTTCTGGAGTTGGGAGGTGGGGGTGGAGTGAGGGAATGACAAGGGAGAGGATAAGTAGGGGCAGAGGGCTGAGAGTGGGGGATGCAGGTTAGGTTATAAAATGACACAGAGAATGATAAGACCTTCTGTGGTAAGATAGCACTGCTGGAATGATTAACCTGTATAGAGAGAGGGTGAGAGGGGATGGGATGGGGTGAGCCAACGTGGGTGTTGTGGTGAAATGTGATGAGGGACACAGAGGAAGAAGGAAAGGATAAAAGACAGGTCACAAGGTTTGAACACAGAAAGACAGACAACTACAACACCTAATCAAACTGAATGAAACTGAAAACTGAATTAAAATACAGAAATTAAGAGAGAGAGAGAGAGAGAGAGAGAGAGAGAGACCTAAGAACCTAAGTAGTACTTTATTGACACAGTTTACAGTTTGAGGTGGTAAAAGTCACATCAAAAGTAATGCCAACACCATGACTCAAACTTTGGACTAATTCTCAGCCACGTTTCACTTCCAAGTTTGGATTTATCTGATTGGCACACACAGAGCAGACGCCCCCCACTTTCAGTAAAAACATTGTTGCACAATGCATACATGCACTGAGTGATTAAAGCACAGACATCATTGTGTATCATTTTAAATTTAATCATAAAAATCTGTGAGCTACTTGGTGTGTATCAAGTTGTATGTGTATCTGACCCTGATTCTGATATTAAAATTGTGCAGCATTTCAATGCCGGTCTGTTTGCGAATGTCTGTGTGTATATTTGTGTATGCACATTTATGTTCATGAATGAGTGTATGTCTGCAAGTATGACCAATCTGTTCTGATCAAATAACAATAGCCTTGGAATTGGTACACACACACAAACATTATTAAATTACAATCAACACACACTCGCTATTCATAACCAGGAAATCACCTCTCCATCCCCCCCAAACACACACACACTCATACGCACCTCTCCACCCCCAGTCTACCTCTGTTTTTCGTATTGATGTAGTATAAACATAGAGTCATTCATTCTAAAAATACTGCCGGACCAAGCGTACAGAGCAACAACTCATAAAACAAAACAAAGAAGGTGGCAGCGTGACACAAACATAGTGTGGCTGATGTAAACAAAGCAAAAGAAAAAAATGAAATGAAGCAGCAGAGTTCTTCTGTTGCCTAGTTTAAACTGTAAAAAGTAGAAATGAAAGAATGTAGTGAAGTGAAAGTTTAACACCCCCTCTTAAATATAGTGAACTAAAAGTACTGTATATGATCATTTTGACCACTTGGAGGCAGTGAAGTAAGCTGTAAAGACAACATTGACATATTGTCACCATATAAAGTTATTATGGCAAACTTGTTGAGAAACAAATTCCCATTAACACATCCAGCCAACTCTGAGAAACATTATCATTCATTTGGAGTCATGTTTCTAGACACCTGACGAATGAAAGTCCAAATTTTAGCTCTGTTTCGCTCTCCACCAACTCCTGAGGGAAATATTTAGCTCTTATGCTCCTAAATGCTCAGTTTTGTCCTTCTGCTACTTGCTGTGTCTGTCTGCTAGGCAGTGGCTATCTGTTGAGGTTTTTTTTGCTGAAAACAGCTGCAGGCTGCAGCTGGAAGCAAGGTTGATGACAGTGGAGTTTGCAGCAAGTAAAAACAAAGAAAAATACATGAAAGACACATGGGGAAACTACAGCGTTGGATAAATCTTGTTTATCTTTTTAAAGTATTTTTGCATGGAATGAAGACTTTGGATGTTGTCCACCATCCTCTCATGATTTTGCATTATAGCCATCAGTTGGTAAACTGTGGGAGAGATATGGCCCAGTCACTCAGCTGAGCCAAAGACTCAGTTGGTCAAACCTCTACTCTGTCACTTCTTGCTCTCCATAACCACATTTGTTGTGTTACAGTATGGCCAAACACATCAATTTATTTGTCATCAGTGACAAATTATAAAAATAAAAGACAGTGATTCTACTGAGGCTCTTGCCTGTTAACCAAAAGGAACAGTAATTTCTCCAACCATTGATCAAACTATTATTGCAATGCAAAGTTGTCTGACAACATAAACATAGTACAGATCAATGAAAATATCTGTAGTGTAGAAACAGTTGATTAGTTAATATTACTGCTACCCAGCACCCCATGCTCTCTGTGCTGACATTTAGATGTATCTGCTTCAAACAGCATTTTCAGAAAGCTTGGTTTTGGTTGAGAAAACTGACAGTGTAGAGAAACTGATGTGTGGACAGATAGTCAAAATGGAAAGGAGAAATTTTTGGTCATAATTCCTGCATGATGCTCTTGCCTCTTGTCTGATTGTCACTCTCTCCTAATTCTTCAATATATCTCACATCCCTTTGACTTTCTATTGTGCCCCAGGTCAACTGCTGTTACCTGCTGGTCTTCAAGTCTTAGGCTGTGGACAGTTACTGGATTATTGGAGGAAGCTGAGTCTGTCAACAGCAAGTGTTGACATTTGGGCTTAAGAGATAAATCTCACAAGGGATCAAACAACTGGCCCTTTTGACCGAAGACAAGAGTTTTCGTTTGTGCGTGTGTGTGTGTGTATGCATACATGTTTGTATAAAGAGGTTTCAGTGTTGCAAGTTTGCTGCTGACAACCTAAAGTGGAAGGGCGCTGATATTGTCTGTGGGGCTTGGTTATCTCCATGTCAAACGGCTGAGAAAACATAAAAGTGAGGTGCGCTGGAGACATGTTTTAATGATTTATACTCCTGCAAAAGTATAAACAGGGATATAAATATATAAATGATAAACACATAGACTGAATATTTTCAGGCTTGACTGACATCTGTGTGTTCGAATATGAAGTCTCACAGAAACACAGATATGAGAGATGCGAGAGAGACAGACAAACTCTGTTGATGTAAACACTGCAGAACCACAACATTTTAAAGATCTTGTGAACGTGTTGCACTTACATTTTGAGAAATAATTTCCACGTGACTTCTGATACAGTAGTTCAAAGAAATGACATTGTCATTGAGAAGATAAGCCTCTGCTGACTTGTGTCCTTAATTTTACATTTTGAGCCCAAGGTTGTAAATATTGATAATTCTTTTAGGAGACACAACAGAAACTGTGTCCAAAATAAAGTTGAGTTCTTTCTTGCAATGGCTGATTGTGGAATGGGCAACATCAGGGAGGGTGACAAAGGATAAGCAGCAAGATGTTCTTTCCTACATGAAGAGAGAGGTTAAATGGTAACTGTGGTTAAATCATCATTAATGTCAACCCTTGGGACACAGATTCTTAATTCGTTTTAATTCTTTTTGCACGAAACTGAAACTATACTATCAAACAGTTTTTTTATTTCAAACAGAATAATACTTTTGTAAAAATTATCCAATATCAAATACACATCATTCATTTGATCTAGCTCCGACAGACGGCATATGCGCCTTTATTTTTAAGGCATCAAACCCATCGAAAGCAACGACACGGTGCAGGATAAGAGAAGTTAGCGGACAGAGAGCAATGGACTTCACATAACAGGATTCACAACTTGGATTAATTTTCATGAAAAGCTGTTTTGATTCTTTTGATCAGTGGACCATTACAGACTAAAGGATTATAAATAATCAAGGAACGGACACATTCGGACTTACTGAGCGGACTTAACAAGTGCCTCAAGCGCCACTTCCAAGTTAACCTGAGGCGTTTAATTGAGGCAGGCGTTTATTTGTCAAAATGTGTTCTCACACCAGGCCACTAAAGAAGATAGGTGCAGCTATTTGGGACTCGGCTATTAATTTTACGGTGTGTCTCATTTGTTTGGGGTAGAGAGATTTCATAATTAACTTGACAATGATGTATTAATCTAGAAAATATGCTGCAAATAACAGCTGTAACACTGGTTAAAGGAACGGTGCAGGCAGGAGATAGGGGAGGAGAGGTTAATAAAAATACTGTGGGCTACTGTGATATAAAGCAGGTCAAGGCTTGGCACTTACACATGTCTGATGAAATGTCAATCACTTTGGAGTGAGGGATGGTAAAGAAAAAGTGGAAGGAGAAAAGAGAGCTTCAGAGTGAGGTTAATGTTTCAAACAGAAGGAGGGGAGGGTGGAAGAGGATGAAAGAAGAAGATCTCCACAGAGCTAAATGTCCCACTAACATCTCTGACAGAAGGAGGGGAGAAGGTGGGGGAGGGGTTGAATGCCAGGGAAAGTCAGAAGTAAGAGGAGAGACAGGAAGCTGCCTCGGGTTAAAAGACCACTGACCTGTTCAGCATAAGCATAGATTGCAGATTTAGACTCAAGATCATTTATTTTCCAAGAGCAATAAATGTGCAGAATTTTTTCCAGCTGTGCTAAATACTCCAACAAACAAATCAACAGACAAGAATGTTGGTATAAAATGATTCCACAAAAAACAGATTACGTTCAGTGGCACTTAAAAAATACTATTATTACTAATTATAAATTTTATTTATAAAGGCACTTATCAAAACAAAGTACAAAGTGCTTTACAGAGTGATTGAATTATAAAATATATGAAAAATAAAATAATAAGAAAATAAAACATTAATATAAGCAGGATAAAATGAAGAAATAAAACAGGAATAAAAACAACAATACTGTGCAGGTCATTCCAGAGCCTCTTGGTCCTGATGGCAAAAGCTCTTTCCCCTTTAGTTTTCAGCCTGGAAGAGACAGGAGACCATCTCAACATCTCAAACTATGCAAAGGCTTATGATGAATTAAAAGATCCAAAATATAATCTGGAGCCAGGTCATGCAAAGAAAAAAAATCCTTTCATGTATGTACATCCTGAATGTTAAAAATAGTACTTATCACTGTGTAGCACATTAGCTTAGCTATCTTTGCTCTCTACCAGTAATGACTACCCTAGCAATTATGAGTGTTGACGTCCTTACTCAACCAACAGCAATCTATTGCTTTTTCACTCATACTTCTGACAAATATACTTACTATAAGTAGCTTTGCTGACAAAAGCGTGAGCTAAATGCCCCAAAATGTAAATGTAAATGAACGCACACCCTCACTTCTGTCCCACTATCTCAGTGTCAAACGATGGTCTATTTCTAGATTTGTCTTCCTGATAAAATGCTTTTGGGAAACTTGGCTTGTAGTCAACATTTTGTGTTTCAATTGCATTCTTGACATTGCTGGCATTTTACGCAGTTTGAAACCAGGCTGTCAGAAAAAGAGCAGAGAGACAGTGCAAGACAAGACTACAAGAGCAGAGAAGGGAAAGAAAGAATTACGGTCAGAGATGTTAAATATGGAATATAAGAGAGGGTTTAGAGGGACGTGTGAGAAAGCACACACACACACACACACACACACACACACACACACACACACACAATTCACCCTAGTATAAACATTATGCCCTGAGAATGTACAGGAATATATGCTGCGGTAACTATGACTCACACAACCTAACCACTTCTCCATTATCTCTATTACACACACACACACACACACACAACCCTGCCCCACACATCAGCATGTCCAAGATGATAATTAATCTGCCAGCTTCTTGGGTCTTGTCCAAGAACTTCTCTAGGAACAGAGGTATAATTGTTATATCTACGGTCAGATTGCTGCAGCTCTGACCCTCAAACTCCTTTCTACTTGTTTCTTTAATGTCAACCATTTGGAACTAACTACTGTTGGGCAGACTGTAAATGAATTTGTAGACGTGTCAAATCGGAAAATGAGGATATGAAAGCATGTTTCCTATTCACAATATAAATACCAGACACTCTGGCCCATTTAAGGTTATGCCCTTCTGCAAAATGAACACATGCTGGGACTCAAGAGCTGTTGTGTCACTTTAAAGAGCAAGTGTTTTCCTTAATCTGTCTGATGGCACGCACACACACAAATATATTTACATGCACTCATGTGCATGAACATACATATACTCATCTTCTATAATGTGCTTTTTCAATCCGTCTTGCAGTTTAAACACACACACTTGTACTGAGCGACTGCTAGATCCATTAAGAGGTCATGTAACAGTCATTGTTCATTGCTTCGCAGAAGCTTCTATTTTCAAGAGCCAGCAGAAGGAACAATAGTAATCACCAACACTGTCAGGTGTTCAGGTCGCAACAAAAAACAACCAAACAAAACACAGGGAGAGGTCTTAATGGAAATACAGTATTTATGTGTGTGTGCATGTTTGTGTGTGTGAGAGTCTGTTTATGTTATTATGCGTGCATGGATTAATATACCTTATCAGCTGCTTTCAGCTCTTATCTGTGGATGTTGGTTTACAGGAGCTAGCGTAAGCATCGTCAAGTGAAATTCCAAGGATAGCCTTCTCTATGGTGGAGTTTCCCATAGGTAAGTGTGATTGCCAAAAACAGCTGCAGAAGGAATTTCAGTTCATGGCATTGTACTCCTCAAACAGGAGTGTATTTCTTAACATGCATGTTTAAGAGTGGCTCTTTACTCCACAGCGGATGTTTGGCCAGGGCACAACTGAAGAAATCAGAGGACGTCTGTTGTTGCTAAATGTAATGAACTTATTAGCTGTCACAGGTTGATTTAAGGATGCATAGGTTGAGAAAAATAAAAATAAGTACATATGAATAACAGTGTTTTGTTTGACTTGTTACCCATATGTCAGTATTGTCTTTGTCAATTCCAAATCCAACATCTTTTCTCAATTCAACTTTCTGAATTAACTTGCCAGCTGAGAAAATATTAGTGTGGGATTTAAATAGTCTGCTGTGCTTATATGGGAAAATGAACAGGGATTCAAGTGTTCTTCAATTTACATTCTGTTCCATCTTCACTTTCATGATTTAACTGATCTCCATGAATGGCTTTAAGGAGAAACTCTGTAAAAATGTTCTTTTATCAGCATTACTGTCCTTGTTAACCTCTGAATATAAACCCATATACCCATATCAACATACACAGGTTACAATTCCATCTTTCTCTTTGGCTATCATGTCACCGCTGGGGTTAGTCTTTCAGAAAAGGGACACAAAACTTACCTGTGCAATGTGGTCGAACATGTAATAGGTTGTTTGAAGGCTTTAAATGTCTCCATTAGTTTGAGCCTTGGAGTCACCGACATCCTGCTTAACACACTGCAGGAGGTATTGTATGAATCTAATAAAGAATAAAATTTCCTTTAACGAAGTTGTTCATTTTTCCTCAGACCAAACTGGAATATGTAATGCTACCATATAATGGTAATGAAATCAAGTCAATTTTGATTTTTTAAAGTTTTAATTTAAATGGCGTTACGTAGGTGACTAAACATACTTATTTTAACCCAAACCACAATCTTTTCCTAAACCAAGTGCTGTAACCAAGTTTTGTTGCCTGAACCTATCCAAACTGCAACAGTTTCACAATGTTAACCATGTGTAACCAACGTCAAGTGACTTTCATAATGTGCTTAAGATCCGGTACTCCTGTTGCTGGACTGGTACTTTGACTAGACGCTTTCACACTGCCTTATTTTCTGGGAGTATTGTGCCAAAATGCTGCCTCAGTGAGCTTTATGAAAGGCCTGGAACCGGCAATATTATGATGCTGCAGAGGGTACTGGAAGGTTGATACAGGCAGCACGGTGGCCCAGTGGCTTCACAGCAAGAAGGTCCTTGGTGCAAACTCTAGTCGTCCCGGCCTTTCTGTGTGGAGTTTGGATGTTCTCCTAGTGTCTGCATGTGTTTCCTGGGTGCTCTGGTTTCCAAGAGGAAACCAAAGCATGTTAGAATCTTCAGTCAGTGCCATAGACCAAAAACACTGTGTTGGTCACTGGGTTAAAAGCAGAGGGTAAATTTCGCTACATGTATGTGCTTGTGACAGTAAATTACTTTTACCTTTAGTAAAAAACCCGGAATGATGTCTGTGTGAAAAGCTACAGGCAGCATGCCGTTGTTGTATTATACGTTACAGTCTTTTTCTGTGCTGCTAGTTCCAGAAAGCCGGATTGCTATGTGAAAGTACACATGGTTGCGGGATTATGCTGCAAATTTTGGTTTAGAATGAATGAGCGAATGTGTCATATTGGTGGATATTCTTTCTCGGTTTGCGGGATCTCTGTATGAAAATAGCTATTGCCTGAACGGTCATGTATGTTGTTTTGGGAGTCATTGACAATCAACCAATTTTTTTAAGTATGAGGATGTGTTGGAAATTTTGTAGTGTTAAATCCTAGTGTGCCCATGCTGTACTAAATTTAACTTCATCAACTGAGTAAATAAAGCGTGGTTTGCAGTGTTATTGCTTGCAAGATTGTCTACATTTTCCAGACTTTTCCAGAGTTTTTTCTTTTTTTTGTCTAATACCAGTTTTACCTCTGTATGCCTTCAAGAATATTCAAATTGAGCAATCCGAGAAGGGAAAACGACTCACCACTCACTCACCTAAACAATGCGTGACAAGGCATCACATGCAACAACTGCTTAACAGGGATTCACTTACTCAAGTAGAAGCAGTAGGCTGAGGCAAAGTGGGTACACACAGGAGTAAACTACATCACTTTATCACCAAATATATAATGAAATAGTAATGGACAAACGTCCCAGAGTAATGTATTTAACAGATAATCTTTGGATGGATGTTTCCATCAACCATATCATTCACATTCCCCATACAGGTCTGGTGATTTGAATACAATAAAGGCAAAATCTTCTCTACTGGGGCAATCTCAGCCACCAGGTGAGTGTGCGGTCATTCATGACGAAGATGCACAAACACTCACACACCTGATTATATACAATCTCTTCTCTATTCACGGCACTGTTAATGTAGGTGAATCCTGGGAGATGGTGTGGGTTTTTAACTGCTGTGCAGACACACACTCACACATTTACACACACACTTACAGCGACCCTGGGGTCAGTGTGCGGTTGGCTGTAACCGTCTGCATAGTGGAAAAGTGCGTGAGAGGGGATGGACTGCTCTTACACTCTCTGTCTGTTACAGACACACACACAGACAAATAGTGGTGGTTGGTCGACTGTTGTCTGTGGTCATGGAGCGGTCAGTTGTGACAGACACATTGTATCCCCTCTGACTGACCCTTGGCCACTAACACACACACACACACACACACACCTACACACCTACACACACACACACACAAATATACAACTGCGCTCAATGGACCATTTGCTTCTCCCTTTATCCAACCCCTGTCCCTTTCTGCAAACTTGCCACACCATTCACCACCATGCTAATGACACAGAACAGCTAAAAGGCCATCTAAGAAATTCACACCTCCACCTCTGCCTAAATGCACAACATTAAGATGTCACCTCCAATACATTCACATTTACATTTTGTGTATTTTAAGTTTCAGCTTCTGTTTTCAGTCCCCCAAATAAATGAGAGCTTCTGTAAAGGAATCTAGTGAGTTGTTGTTTTCAGGTTTTGCTGTAAAATTCTAAGTGTCTTTTAGGCCTTTACTGGCCTTTACTGGGCCAACATTATCGATTGATGGAGACTCTTTTTGGGGTGAAAATTTTTTAACAGGTTTAATGTGGAGAACGCTGAGTGAACAAGTTGAATGTCAAACTGATTACATCTTTTGCAAATTATACACAAAACAGTGTTGACACTTTCCTAAATACGAAAATAGACTGATGAAAGTGCACACAATAATCAAAAGAACAAACTGATTATATTTATTTATTCATATGGGCCTAAAAAGGAAGGATATCTGTGGATGAACTTTTCCTTCAAGCTGGTGCATTCTTACGTATCTCAAACTGAGCCAATGCAAAAAAGAGAAAGAAGTTGAGGATTACAGCCACACTGCCTTGATAATCACCACCAAGACAAATCCTCCTTGCACATTTTTGTTCTTGTGAACATTGTTGACCTAAATCCTCCACTGCTGTGGAGTTTGAAGGACTAACACCTGTAATTAATGTGTTGCTATTCAATTAGTGAAACTATTGTGCTGTGTCATTCAGAGAATGGCTAATAAAGCTTAATTGCAGTGCAGAGATCCATAAAGTCAGGCAGGTGAAGGGGCCGAGAGAGCTGCTTTATGGGTTTAAAAAGGGGGAGGGAGTGTTCACTCATTGTTCTCTCCTGATAAAGCCCCACTCCAGTCTCTCTCTTTGTGTATATTTACTTACCTCGTCGTGGAGATCTGAAGGTATCATTTTTGGTGGTGGTGGTGAGTGTGCGTATGTGTGTGTGTGTCTCAGTGTGTGTTTGCTTACTTCTAAGTGAGTGCCTAAAGAAGTGGGTGACGTGCAGGTCACTTGTTCATTATGACAGCTCGTGTGTGTGTCTGTTGCTGTGTGTGCTTAGACTTAATGGAGAGTAAATACAAAGATCCTAACCATTAACTGTGCCATAATGTTTGGTCATGGAGACACTAGGAAACATTATCTATGGCCAGTTCCTCTCTTTACCTGAAGGTATTTGGTCTAAGAAATATATGTTCTTTTCTATTAATCCTGCACAGCTGAAACAAGAGGTCACATGGGAGCATATAGTGTTGGAGGAAGGGGGTTGCCCTTTAATTAACCATAATCCATCAATCATGGATGCAGATGTAGCAATTCCATCAAAATCAAATAAAAAAGTTCTAACTCTTTCCAAGGTTTTTGTAATATTATACAGACCTACAGCATCTCATAAAAGTGAGCACATCCTTCACATTTTTGTAAATATTTGATTATATATTTTCATGTGACAACACTAAAGCAATGACACTTTGCTACAATGTAAAGTAGCGAGTGTACTGCTTGTGGTGTAAATTTGCTGCCCCCACAAAGTAACACATCACACAGCCATTAATGTCTAAACCGCTGGCAACAAAAGTGAGTACACCTCTAAGTGAAAATTTCCAAACTGGGGTCCAAAGTCAATATTTTTTGTGGCAACCATTATTTCCCAGCGCTGCCATAACCCTCTTGGGCATGGAATTCACCAGAGCTTCACATGTTGCCACTGGAGTCCTCTTCCACTCCTCCATGACAACATCATGGAGCTGGTGGATGCTAAAGACCTTGCGCTCCTCCATCTTGCGTTTGAGGGTGCCCCACAGATGCTCAGTAGGATTTAGCTTGGCCAGTCAATCACCTTTACACTCAACTTCTTTAGCAAGGCAGTGATCATCTTGGAGGTGTGTTTGGGGTTGTTATGTTGGAATAATGCCCTGTGGCCCAGTCTCCGAAGGTAGGGGATCATGCTCTGCTTCAGTATGACACAGTGCAAGTTGGCATTCATGGTTCTGTCAATGAACTGTAGCATCACTCATGCAGCCCCAGACCATGACACTCCCACCACGATGCTTGACTGTAGGAACGACACACTTGTCTTTGTACTCTTCACCTGGTTGCCGCTGCACACACTTGACCTCTTGACCTCTTGATCTCATCTGACGACAGGACATGGCTCCAGTAATCCATGTCCATAGTCTGCTTGTCTTCAGCAAGCTGCTTGCAGGCTTTCTTGTGCATCATCTTTAGAAGAGGCTTCCTTCTGGGACGACAGCCAGGCAGACCAATTTGATGCAGTGTGCAGCGTATGGGCTGAGCACTGACAGGCTGACACCCCACCCCTTCAACTTCTGCAGCAACGTTGGCAGCACTCACACATCTATTTCCCAAAGACAACCTCTGATATGACACTGAGCATGTGCACTCAATTTCTTTGGTCGACTATGGCGAGGCCTGTTCTGAGTGGAACCTGTCCTTGGCCACTGTGCTGCAGCTCAGTTTCAGGTCTTGGCAATCTTCTTACATTACATTACATTCATTCATTTAGCTGGTCTATAACCTACCAGCTAAATGAATGAACGGCCATCTTTATGTAGAGCAACAATCTTTTTTTAGATCCTCAGAGATTTCTTTGCCACGACGTGCCATGTTGAACTTCCAGTGACCAGTATGAGGGAGTGTGAGAGCAATAACACCAAATTTAACACACACATGCTCCTCATTCACACCTGAGACCTTGTAATACTATGAGTCACATGACACAGGGGAGGGAAAAGGGCTAATTGGCCCAATTTGGACATTTTCACTTAGGGGTGTAGCCTACTCACTTTTGTTGACATTACAGGACATTAATGGCTGTGTGATGTGTTATTTTGAGGTTACATCAAATTTACACTGTTATACAAGCTGTATTTGTATTGTGGGAAATCATAATCACTATTGTTGGTCAAAATAAAGATTATTTAACATGATTTCTCATTGACTTAGGTAACATCATACATTTACTGAACTTTTAAAATTATTATATATGCATTACCCCCAAAATCCTAAAAAGCCCATGAAATAAGAAATGGTAATCCAACATTATTACCTTTCAAGGGCATCTTAAAGTTAGAGAGGATGACAACAATGCAGTGCTTCATTTTTGGAAGTATAAAACAGAGAAACTCCCACACCCTCCCTTCTGGGCTCCTTTCAAAGCCACGCCCCCAAAACACGTGAACGCGTGTTACGACCTGGAGGACGAGCACAGTGTGACGAGCGGAGAGCAACCAGGGGTAAGAAAACATTTAACTTTATCGTTATGACAATAAACAACTAACCCGGTTGTTAGTTCTCACTATCAAGCTAGCATATTAGTATTGGATAGTTTTAAAAAGACTGACTTTGATTCAGTAACGAGCTGGCTAGCTAACTGTTAGCAACAGGTAGCTGTGCTAACAGTTGCGGTAACATTGGGCAAAGCTAAAAACAGGCTGATACACATTTTCCCGTTTCCATCAGTTACACTACACGAACGTGAATTTCCTGTTAGATTCATAACATGTACGATGTTTTGCATGTTAGAGCTTCCACTGTGACAGCATTATTGTCTCTGATGAGAACTGCACTCCAGAGCCAAGCACAGACCGGGACAGCACCGTGCCCGGCCCGGGGTCGAGGCGAAGCGGAGGAGGGAGGGCTGCCAGGGTCCGAGGAAGAGGCGGGACGGGAGGACGAGGTGCAAGCTGAGCAGCACATACCTGCGTCGAGCTTCACACTCCAACAACGGCATATTTTAATATTAGTTTATTGTCTCCCACTGTACTTATCTCAAAGTTTCTCTGGTGTTTCCCCCTAAGCCTTTTGGGTGTCAAAAATAAAGTGCTGTGTAATCCATCACTATTATAACTTTTTTTATTATTGTTTACTGATTACAACAACTACAGCTGGGTTCATCTATGTCATGTACATTGACCTGGTGTGTAATGTGGACTCCTGTTAGAGAACAACAACCCCCTGTTAAATAAAAATATCTGATCATGTTGATGAATGTTCTTTCCAATTACACAGATCTTTCCCATTTGGGGTCTAACAACTACATATTCCTTTACAGGCCAGAATCTGAGGACTGTGGACAACATCCAGACTACAGTGTTTCCATGCACCACACATGGCTGAT
>JAPMOB010243309.1:0-11369 GCA_029875015.1 Lepomis gibbosus | reverse complement strand
AGGCGTTCCCATAGTGTCGTCACCGACGCAGTGTCTCGTTCCCCTTTCTCGGGGAACAAGGGTTACCTACGTAACCCGAGACGAACTCCCTTCATGCAGGCCACAGGTATATACAAACAATATTTATTAAATAGGGAAGGTGAATGTCAACTGAGTCTGTGCTTGTACCGGCTGATGATCCAGCGTCTCCTCTACTGACAAACTTAAGCATTACACCTGTAAATTATAGAGAACAATAATATGAATTTAATCATAGGCCTATTAAAACTGGCTCCTTCAGATTTCCTTTTATACATTTTCAAATGTAACATATATTAATGCTATTTATGGCTTGGCTGAATACTTAATGGTAATTATTTTATACACCCAGTATGTCCAGCTAATCACCATTTTACATTCCTCAGTTTCTTTACGCCTACAGCTGCTTTTATCTGGTCATACAATGCAGGTACACCCACTATTATGTATGTGGTAATATCAAAAGTATGTCTTTGTAAAATAAATAATTACAGGTGGTGGCTAAATAAGTGTTTGCTGTTTATAGTATAATTATGCATGACCAGTACAACCACTTACAGGAAGTTTTCCACTTGCCAAAATTTGATTTCAGCTCCTACCTTATTACTGCAAGGTTATATATGCTTCAAAATGCCTTGATTTCATTCATGAGGGTTTTATTTGACAGATTATAGGCCACCCAGTCCACCCGTTTTTATTGAAATACCTTTAAAGGGCCAGTACAACTAGTTACATGTAGTTTTCCACTCGGCACAAAGTGTGTTCCTGGTGTTTTCCATGTCCTAACACAAATCAGCAACCACTCCAGCAGTTGCTATAAGAGTGAAACCTTTGTAATTTTAACAAAGCTGAACAACATTTACTTCGTGAGCGCAGAAAAACTATGAAACAACTAAATATGGTAACATAACTTGGTTTCAACCATATAAATAAATGTCACCAACGCTATATTCTGGAGTCATTTTACCTAGTCGTTATCTCTGTTGTCTATAACTTTTACAGTATCCAGTCCTCTGTCCTGCTGTTTTTACTAACACGACTCACTGGACAACTTGTTCCATGGTTTTTACCATAAAGTCTATGGTTTTTACAAGAGGCTTGGAAGCTTGAACTGGGGGATTTAAAAAAGCAACAACTACTTAAAATATTCTTACTGGACAGGACACCTTGATGTTCAAAGATGTGAAGACAAACATTTCAAGTTAAAAGTACTTTTTATTCATTAAGAAATCAGGTTATGAAAATAATGACAACTAACCATATATCAGACAAATGTATCTTTCCATATGTCAACAACAAAAGTTTGCTCCAGAGGATGTGACACCTCAGCGGTCAGCAGAGTGTAACTCTCTTCTCCTTGTGCTCGGAGTGTGCTTCGTCTCATCCTGGAAGTGGCCAGTTCCCGCTGTTCTTTCATACTATAAAAATGTTTACAAGGCTTTTCATGTCTCCTCCCAATGTCCACACATGAGAATACATTTCAAATAAGTTTTGTTTGTGAGGGAGAAGTTCACATATAAACCAGATTCAGTCTTTTTGTGTTCTTTTTGCTTCCTGTCGTCTCCTCCATCTATTAATAATTTACACAAAACCTGTACATACTTACAGCAGGCTCAGGACCTGTTTCTGAAGGGATGTGCACAGAGAAACAACATACAGTGAAGTGAATCTTTACAAAGTCAATGTGATAAGGTGGGAGGTTAAGCTGTTACAAGCATATCAGACAATTGCCTCATACAGTACATGCGACATTTTTCAACTCCATTCAACCTTATGGAATTCGAAATGAGGCTGTGACATTCTGCATCAAACCCATACCAACTACAAGTTCTTTTAGTATGTTGTTATAAAACACACATTGAACACAACTGACAATAGGGACAGACATTATCAAAAATATTTATGGAGCATGTGAGTGTTTGTAATGGCTGATGTTAGGATCAAGTATATTCATCTTAGCCAAAAAAGATGAAAGACTTTGGGTGCAAGAAGAGCAGGATTTACAATACCAACCTCCCTCTGCATGTTCCCTGCCTATCCAACAGCTGAGAAACTTCACAAAATTTTGTTGAACAGGAGCTGGATTAGGAACAGGTCTCTGAAACAACAAAACACTTAAGGCTTAATTCATATCATTTGGCACGCTGCTAATAGTAAGCAACGATTATGCTATCTCATGACTTCGATTGATCGGCACTTACTGTCTGCAGTCATTCAGAGCAACATCTTTCACATCACACATATTGCATTTTGTTTAGCTGAAACAATAACTATATTACACATTTTCGATTTAGAAAAGAACGAGTCAAACCACAACATTACTTCTACACGTTCTGTTACCGACATTACTAATTGAAGGACTTCTGCTGGAAACAGCAACAAAAAACAAGTACTGCTCCTTCTCCAACACCACAGCTGTGTGCTTCTTTGTTGATGCAATAACATGATCTGAATAGAGCTGGAGCACAGAAAATCAGGGATTGCTTTACATCTGCAACGATTATTCGATTAATTGAGTAGTGATCATCTATTAAATTAATCACCTACTATTTTGATAATGATGATTAATTGGAATGAGTATTTTTTTTAAGAAAAAAAATCTAAAAATGATCTGATTACAGCTTCTTAAATGTGAACATGTTCTGTTTTTTACTCCTATGACAGGAATCTGAATATTTTTGGGTTGTGGACAAAACAAGACACTCGAGGATGTCATCTTGGGCTTTGGGACACACTGATTGACATTTTATAGCCCAAACAACTATCGATTGAGAAAATAATTGACAATGAAAATAATCGTTAGTTGCAGCCCAGTTCACTTTGGGGTGCAGCCGTAATCTAAAGAGCAGCTCCCACAGATTTAATGACAGACAATAGACACTTCTATGGAAAGTATTTGTCTTGCAGTGGCAGAGGAGGATAACATACAAACATTTTAGGGTTTGTTTGAGTAGAATACTGGCGTCAGTCCTGTTCTATGGCACATGTGTGTGGCAAACACAACTAACATTCATCATTTCGGAGACTGACAAAGTAAATTATGTTAATGGCACAGTGTAGGATTAAACCTTAACCACCTGCTGTACTGCTATCGGGTGTACTGTGTTTAAGGAGTCAGACACTATCGTACATACAAAACGCACTTCAACAAAACCAAAACGCCCTTTAAAACATTTGTTGAGGCAAGAAATTACAGGGAGAAACAGACATGAGGTTTGTGTCAATCTTATTTCTCTTGGAATTTCTCTCCATTTTGCTGTGAAGTTTTGCATCCGCATTTCTTTCATATTTTTTGTGAGCTGAAAGAAGAGGCCAGCTTCCTGTCTTTCAACAGAAGCTGCACTGACACCGGGCCCCATATTTACTGTCCTGCTGTCTCCTGTTGTGTGATGAGCCACATGGAGGGGTAACCCTCCTGCAGCAGGGCGCTCACATGTTGTAAGCCACATATATGGGGTCCAGCTGGTCGGCCAGGAATCCGTCTCTGAGGTGCATGCGTTGCTTCTCCCCTCGGGAGTTGATGGGGATGACGCCGGGGTCCACCACTACCACCACCCCTACTATGAGGTAGTGCTCCTCCAGGACAACATTGGTGACCAGAGCAACCAGGTCCAGGGCCTCCTGCTCAGACCCCTCCAGCTCCACAACCACCACCAGGAGGTTGGTCCAAGTGAACACCGCACTGGAGGGAGGAGAAAGTAGTGGATGCATGGAGGGAAGGAAAGAAGGAAAGGGAGACAAATGGTGAGGAAAAGGAGGTGAGCATGAGGGTGAAGACAGAAGTTGGTAATCAGAATTCATGTGGCTTAACTTTATTTCAAATATAACATCGACAAACATCTAACTACATAATGTACCATTCAAACTGAATGGTAATAAAGTAGTGATCTATAATTTCTCACCATTCAGCTATGCTCTTGTGAGAACGGATAACAGAGGTCTCGATGTCAATTGGGTGATACCTCATTCCCCTCAGCTCCAGAGTCTCATCAAGAGAGCCCACCACGTAGAGGGCGTCATGGCGCTCTGAGGCACACAAATACACAAACGCAGATTTGTCAGTGTGTATCAGATAAGTTAAAGTAATCAAGTTTTAAGGTAATGTTAGAGAGGAATGCAGGGGGTAGAACAGATCTTTAAATAAATGTAAATGCACTGTACTCGTATAGCACCCTTCTAGTCTTTTCGACCACTCAAAGCACTTTCACACTACATCTGCATTCACCATTCACTCACTGAGTGCTCAAACGGAAACTAACATTCACACACATTCATACACTGGCAGAACAGCCGCCAGGGGCGATTTAGGGTTCAGTGTCTTGCCCAAGGACACTTCGACATGCAGCCTGGGGGAGCTGGGGCTTGAACCGCCGACCTTCCGATTAACGGCCAACCCGCGCGACCACTGATGATTCTCACCTCCACTGGCATCAGTGAGCTCAGTGCGCCGCAGAAAGCCCAGGTAGCCCGTCCTCGCCCACACAGTCTGGGTGTCTCCGAAGCTGAGCTTTGTATTGAAGTGGTCCGCATGCAGCGCCTCCTCACCATACACTGTGTAGTAACCTGTGGCATTGTGAGGACTGCTCACCCAGACCTATTACACACACAATAATGATAATTGATAACTGTTACACAGAAGATCTTATACATGTGTCAGTATTTTGACTGGATGTAAAGCATCAACACATCATTGTACCTTGTACAAAATGAAAACTGGCCCTCATTATCAGTGAGGAGGCACATACATTGGCTAACTTTTATTTACAAGTCTATGTTGCATATGTACCCCTCTTATCTTTGCACTTATATATCACGCAACATCAGTTCCTATAATTTGCGCTCCGGTAACCTGTATTTGTTATCTGTAGCTACGGTCCGTACAGAGCTTTGTAAGAAGGCCTTTAGTTATGCTGGCTCATCTACCTGGAGCACACTGCAGACTGATTTGCAGTTGGGAAATCTGATCTCTTGGTGAATTTAAACACTGCATCAAAGAATTGGAATATATATTACTCTTAAGAACAGGTTATATCAATTATGCAGCCAAACAAACTGGATTTCCCTGGAGGAACCTAGTTGTTCTAATCTCTTACGTCCCCAGATACAGTGATTTGTTGTCATGGTTATATGACATTTAAGAGATTAGTTTACTGTGGAAAGACGACCTTTAGTGCATGTAAACACTTTGATTGTGGTTCATAACCAGGTGGAACAGGTGACGGTGAAGAAAGTCTGCTCTGCAAAACTCAGATGACGTTACCTCTCCCAGGTGGGAGTCTCCCAGAGGTCCTTTAGTCTCTGTGTTGGCAATGATCACCTTCACTCCTGGAAGGATCTATAACAGCAGAAAGCCACATCTCAAATAACCATGAGAGCTTGAGAAAAGCAGGATAAAGTCACAGTTGTCTGTAGTGTTTTAGAGAATGTTTACATCAGGACGTACCTTCCCGGACTCCATCAATGGCAAGCTGTGTGGAGACCCTCTCTCTACCAGACGAACCCTGAAAAAAAGATGCAAATAAAAGGAGAAAAATCAGTAATTTGATTCTTTTTAGCCTGCGGTCTACGTAGCTGCAGTGGCGCCCCCTACCTATCATGTCGCAGAGCTCTCATGTCCACATAAACAGTTGTGGGGTCTGGTCCAGCTGTGCCCTGGTGAAAAACAAGCAGGGTGGGTCAGTAATGTAACTCTTTCAGCCCTGATGTCAAAGCTGTATGCTGCCTGAGTGGAGGGGAAGTGGAAGCTGCTTATGATACAACTGTTGACAAAGCGGGAGGGGGGGGGGCAGCCAGAAGCTAACCAGCCAGGCTACGACAGTTAGGACCTTAGGCAAAACTCAATCATGTAGTCACACACACTTTAAGTACCTGCAGAGTAAAATGACCTGCTCTGATGCTGCCAGTTTGTTTTCATACACGCATAAGAAGATTGGGAAAAGCTAGAGTACCAGTTATTAGAAGCCTTCAAAAAAATAGAAATGAACTGTAGTTTATTTCCTTCAAATATTTACCTTCTGTTACAAAAAAGCACACTAATGTCTCCTGAGCACCTTTTTTTTGGATTAAATGTCTATAACGCTGCCACCTGAATTCTAATTGACCATTTCTAGTACTGATTCTAGTTGTCAGATATTGATTCATTCATTCTACTTTGGGATTTGTTATCAATATTTCTGTAAGACTAGTCACAGCACATTATGTTTTCCATCACTTCTTTGCCAGTGTATAGCCAGAGCTCAAGCTAGCAGTGAGTCGTAGTATGGTCATCTGTGGGGGTCAAAGCAAAATACAGAGCGGGCTGATTCAGTTTAATGAGCTGGCATGTTGAGCCAAAGATTAGTCTTTGCCATAAAAATTTCAAGCCAGCGGTCTAGCCGAGCTAATTAATTAAAGGTGCATCAATCACTACTTTAATGGACCTGGTCAACATGTTGGCTTATGTGATACACCTGAAGAGTCAAAACTGTGTGGAGTAATTGTTAATAGGGAATTTAATTCCAAAGTGAGGCTATTAACAAAATATTCATTATAGAAATAGCTAAATAATTAATAATTATACTACAAATAACACAAAATCTAAGTGTGGTCAAATGTTGTACATTAAAGTTAGAATATTGGCATTGTCAAAACATTTTTCTAAAACTATCCTTTCAATGGTTTGACATGGCACTCCCAAATTAACTCAATGATGGCAGCTAGCTCGTGAAATAATTTAGCAGCACATCACATAGTATAACCTGTCATAAAGCAATGGTCCAAGCAAGCTGGTACAGGGAAGACTCGGCTAAAATGAATGGCGGTAAATGAAGCCGAAGTGTGTCGGAGAAAAAAAGAAAACCAAGAGAGATATCAGTGAATTAAGGTTAAGCTTGTTCAGAAATCATGCAAGATAAACAACAGACATGAACACGCAGACGCACACAGACCTAGCAGCAGCCCAATGAGCAAACAGCAACTCTTATCCTACAGTTACCTGCTCAGCCAGTTTCCCTAACCTGTTGGGCTGACGGGACAGGGCAGGACAGATAAATAAAGATATATATGTATATATACTTATATGTATGTGGACATGCGTATAGACATACACACACACATGAACAAATGAATCATCAGTGATAGAAGAGAAACAACTAAAACAGAACATCAAAGGGCCACAGGAGACAAGAAAAAAAGATGAACAGACTGATAAGCCACTCAGTACATGATCATTTTGCTATCAAAAACCTTACATTTATGAAATACAAAGCTTTGTATGTTTCCCTTAACCTCAAATTAAAAGCATCCTTTTTTCTTTACCTCCATTCAGTTAATAAAATACACAAGAACTTCACCTAAAAACGTACTTTTGTCAGCTAAAAAGCTTCAGCTTCTATACAGGATGTGTGCAGTACTGCACAGGAGTTGAGAAAACTGCCTTTTGCTTTGTTACCAATATTTGAAGGTTAAGTTAAAAAAAGCTTTACATTTCTTGTTGCACCCCATTTTAACTGACAATATTAATAAAAATGGATTAAATTATATTTTTGACTTTTTACTGCCTGATAACTTTTTACTGCCTTTTGTCGGTTTCTTGACTTCTAGAGGATTAATTCCTGTTCTCCCTTGTCTTCCTCCTCCTTCACCAGCTGCTTACCTGCAAACAGATCGCCACGTTCACCCTGCATCCGAAGGTGGTACTGACGGCGCGTGGTGAAAGGCCCAAGTCCTTGAAGATCTTTGAGAAGGACTGAGTGAGTGCTATGCGGGGCCTCTCCTCTGCCACCACCATGCACGTACGCACACAAGACAGGTTCACATTTCGCAACTGGAGGTGGAAAAAAAAAAAAGAGTTGGATCAACAAAAACTTCAAATAAACTGCAAGTGCTGTACTGCAATTACAGTAATAGTGTAACATTCTTTCTCAATTTGCATGTAGACTAAGAGTTCTTCATACTAATAGAAAGTTTTTATTGGACAGATTCTACTCATTAAACCACAGACATGATCTATAAAAAAATCCCTGTCTGAAGTGCTGCAGACATTAATCAGCACGAAGAAACAGAGTGAAGTGTTTCACCTCTCAGTGCCCTGACTTTGTCTTGATAATCACAGCGCTGTGGAAACAGCACCACAGGGAAAAGTAGTAATTGAAGAAAACCCTTAATTTGTTGGAAGAAAATGCTGCAGTTTGTTGCGTCCCCAGCAAACCCACTCAGCAACTGAAGAGACAAACTGACCCGCAGTGCTTCCGTCTGTGAACCCAGGCCCTTGGTGCACATCTCCATGACTGAATACGAGCAGAAGGTGACGCGCACTTTGTACTGGCTGACTGCCGCAAGCCACAGAGACGCATTGCTCTCCAGCTCCAGAGGGGGAACCAGGATCGACTGGTGGCCCGAGTACACACTGAAACCAGAAGCACACATGCAGAGGCTGAGTGGGAAGACAGAGAGAAGAAAGTGCCACTGGCACAGGCTCTTTAACAACTTCACTGGCATATGTTTGGAGCTGCTGATTTACCTGCACAGGCACCACAGAGCGAAGCCCAGGCCGCAGTAGGGATCCAGACAAATGGCGATTTGCCGGGATGGGTAGAGCTCACACTGCAGTTTGATGGAACGACACAAGGCACTGGTGGCAGCATGAGACATCTAGAGGAGACAATGTGACACAGAGCTTTCTATTATTTTACTCACAGACACCTCAAGTGTGCATGCTTGCTTAGATCTGAGAACTTTTATTTTTATATTTTACTCTTTATTCTAACTGTAAAATATTAAGATTTATAAACGCTCTGCAAACACGAACAAAGTACTATTAGTGTCCACAACATGACAGCTGCTACACACTACCCAGGTGAGTGTCCTTCAGAATTCAACATACTTTGACTCCTGCTAAGATGCCTGTTGTGGACACACTGAAGTCCAGGTAAGCCAACATCTCTGGGGTCGGGGGCTTGTACATCTGAGGGCTCTTCTTCCTGGGGAGGTCATCTGCAGGATAAACAGAGGGAGAGTTTTAAAAGCTGGAAGCTGTCTGTGATGGAAATCATAGAGTTACTGTGTTGAGTCTGTGAGAGTTGATGTGTTGGCTGTGTAATTCACCTGTGTCCAGCACCATGGGCCAGCTCTTTATGTCCACAGCAGCAGCAGCCTCTTTGGATTTCAGCAGCTTCATTATTGCTTGAGTGGTCAGGATACACACCGACTTACTGACCTTTAACACACAGACACCACAATATTAATACAACTACTATGACTTGCTTTAATGATTGTAATAACAGTGCAAAGGTGGATTGAATTAGCATTTGTACGCAGGTTAGCAGACTCTCTGTTACCTCAACAATCATCTTGACGGTGGGCAAGGTGGTTGCCAAGTTCTGGGGATGTGGGGGTCTGACAGTGACTGGCACACAGCCAGCATACAAGCAGCCGTAGAAGGTGGCAATCAGGTCGATTCCTGCATGTAAATTTAGCTGATGAATTACTGAACAATGGAATAACATTAAAATAAGCTTTACAATAATATTAAGAACACCAGGAGAGACTGAGGCTCTCCTGGTGTGTGATTAGGGTTAACAGACAGACTGAAGACAGGGACAGAAAAGATATAGCTGTGACACCAATGTGCAGAACTGCCAGGACAAGTAGCACAGCAGCAGTAGCTCCTCTTACCTGGTGGGTAGACGAGTGCTACATGGTCTCCAGTGTTAAGGCGCCCCATCAGAGCTGCAGCCACCCGCTCTGCCCGCTTGTGCAGCTGCAGACAGGAAGCGGTGCTGGCCACCGTACCCTTAAGAGTAAAAGACACAAACACAAGATACATTCATCTGCCCGGCTATTTTGTACAATTATAGGTTCAAGGACAGTGCCTAGTCTTCATAATCCTTATGATTCATCACCCGATAGAGATTTCTATTTCTATTAAGGTTTCAATTTAATTCAATTCAATTCAGAATGCTTAATTGGCATTAATGTGTAAGTTAAACAATGTTTCCAAAGTGGTTTGCAGCAAAATCACAAAGTCTGAATATAACTTAATAACAAGAACAAATGCAATCATGACCATTCAGTATAGCAATTATAATTTTAATTATATATCATAACTTTAACATTTCCTGTTGTATAAGGCCCTTGCAGGCAATGTGGCAAACCACTTAGTACTACAGTTGTGTTTTTTTGATTTATCAGGCATTAAACTGAATTAGCCAAAAAGAGACATAACTATTCGGTTGTTTTACCTATAAACACTTTCTCAGGTGAATTTCCAGGAAGTTAACTATACACACCGTGACAAAATGGCAGTACCTTAGCATTGAGAACAAGGAACAGAGGATGGTCTGGAGTGGCCTGAGCTCTCCATTGCAGCACGTCCTGAATGTACAGGAACTACAGGGGAGAGGAACACATAAGTTTAACTACAGAGAAATGAGAGTAACACAGTCAAGTCAGACACAAACTGAGACAATGATGAATCACTACATAAACAATGTAGAGCATGTGGGTACCAGGTGGGTTGTTGTAATGAAGGAATGACAGATATGATGGGGTGCAGTATATTTTGACCATGTCATCTCCATCAGCTGTCTGTATTTCAGATACTTACCTGTGTCTGCAGTGTATGTGTGGAACTGATGAGTGGGTGAAATGAGGATGACTATCTACCTTACGTGCCTGGTCATTGTCCTCTAGCTGGCCCACGTCTCTCCCACAGGCCTGTGCTATCCTCTTGCCTGCCACCAGGTTGCCCACTATCATAGAAGCAGGACCGACCTCTGTCCAGCACAACAACATTAATCCACATCGTCACACATGTCAGTGAAATCAGGGCCAACATTCATATCAATATAAAAATAAGCACAGCAATACAAACAAATAAAAGGAAATTAGGTATATGCGTCTTCATTAGGGTTGGGCAATGTCTACATTGAAATAACGGGATGGACGATGGCATCAAGTACGCACTCGCGCACGGGGGGTTGAGTAGCGGTCATCTTATATGCACAGACTTCACTCGGTTATAAACTTTGTATGCAATGAGTTGCAGTTGATATTTTACAACCACGGACCGGGTAAAGCCTGAACACTGGGTGCAGATGTTAGTTTCAGTTGTTTGATAGGCTGCGTCATTAACAAGCCCACAAGCACCGTCATAACGGATCGCGGGTGGAAAAATGTGGAAAAAAGACAAGTTCTGTGTCTTTTAGAGTTAGACTTTATAAAAACGTGCTGCTGATGGAAAAAGTGGAGTAGACGGGCGGGTGGGGAGACAGAGAGAGACTGGGCATGCCGGTGTGTTTACCTGAGGTGTAGGCTTCTTGTGTATCTGAGTGTGGGGAGAAGATAATTCTGAGGAAGGTCCGAAGCATATT
>JAPMOB010243305.1:0-15676 GCA_029875015.1 Lepomis gibbosus | reverse complement strand
CTACAGCTGATAATTAATATTACTTCATTACTAATTTAGCTAATGTTACATAAATAAATAAATCTTTTTAGCACCTTTAATGGGATCCAAAGACGCTTTACACATAGTTACAGAACAACAAAAAGTCATTCAGGACTGAATGTCTGGGTAAAGAGCTGGGTTTTAGTAGATTTGTGAAAGTGTCCAGACAGGGAGTGTTTCTTATCTCTGTGGGGATGAGGTCCAGAGGGTGCGGGCTGTGACGCTGAAGGCTCTGTCCCCAAACGTCCGGAATCTGATGGGGGGGGCAGAGAGCAAGCACTTGTACAGGGGAGATGTTAGCTAGCGCTAAAGGCCTTCACTTTTCCAGCAGTTGGGGAAACTACACACTTTTATTAACGGACACACAGCGACCTATGCTGCACGTTTACTACCAGACTGAAACTTACTGTTAATATATTTCACCGTCACGTTCTGCAGCTCCCTCTCTCTCACTCGCTCAGCCTCATACACAAAGGGCTGCCAAGCGTCGAGTGTCACCATGGTCGCAGTGTGTGACTTAAAATAATTACTTGCGCATTGATATTAATGATTGAGACACTTTGGGGTGGTTATTCATTCTGCAGCGGTGACGAATACAGGGGGACACAGGTATCTCTGCTGTGTGCGCTGCGCTTCCGCGAGTTCCGCCTTTTGCGTTCCTCCAACATTACATTATTTGTTAATCGATTAATAATCTTCCACGTCTGCATTGCGATGCATCTTAGAATCGATTATTTCTCCCACCCCTACAGATCGGGGGGACTATTTGCAGCCAAACACGCAAGCAACACACCAAAAGATAGAAGCGCATGTCCCCCTTTTTCCTTATGTGCCTAGTCCGCGCCTGATTTTTAACAGCCCCTCGAACCGGCTGCAGTCTCAGGAAGTCTCCAGTTTAACTCACAGTGATCACTAAACATTTTCTTTCCTCATGTCTTAATCAATTTCAAAAACAACTGTCAAGCTGTCGGCCTTTCTCTGAAAATACCACAAGAGTGCATGACCTAATAAGGATAAGGAGCGATCGATACAATTTCCCAATATTAATAGCTGTAACAGTTATATGAAACAATAAAAAGAAAGATCACATTGCGTGTTCAGAACAACAATAAAAATAATACCACCAACTATTATGGCTTCAACAGGTGGCATTTTACGCAAAGTATCGAATGAAATACTCTATTGGTATAGGTATCACTTTAAGGGTACTGGTATTGGAACTGGTATTGTAAAGTTTTAAACAATACCCAACTTTATTGGCCGGTCATGTGTTTGGAAAATCATGTGATTTTTCCAAACATTTCTCCAGAACCCACAGAATTGTTGTTTGTGAAGAGAACATATTGAATTAGAGTAAAAGCTGTAAAAGAAAAATCAATTAGTCCCAAAGAACATGAAAATTAAACATCAACAGCTTCAAATTCTACTTATGGTTGGTTAACAAGACAATATATATGGTAGATTTTGCTCTTCAGTTTTTACAGGGTTTTGGCATCAGTGTGATGAACTACTTTACTTTTTCAGGTATTTATTGAGTTAGCCAACCAGACGGTTCCCTCTTGTTTTATCTATTAACAGTTAGTCTATTGAATTTTGACCAAAATGTATATTCCAGTATTAAGAATTAGATTTTTTCCCACATTTCAACCATGCTCCAGTATGGTATTATTAAATGTAAGCTCCAGTGGAGGAACATTGACAACTGTAAAGCTAAACTTTCATATTAAGACAAAAAACACTTGCCCTGCCCAATTTGCTACTCTGTTGAGCACCGACAGAGTTAAATACTTCTTGTTTGTATATCATACTTAACGTAACCCATTAGATTTCTCTTAACTGTTCCTAAAGAGGACTTTTCTTTTTTAGACGACATGCTCATTTAACGACATTTCCTGCAACCAGGCTGTATACAAAGAGCATAATAGAAGACTAATGTTGAACAAAGAATCATCACTAATTTAAAGTCTAGTCATTCAAACACTTATTCACCTTCATAACAGTCTGAACAAATAGTAGAGAATAAATCCATGGAAATTATCATGGTAACCCTTTAGTAACTGTCTATTAATAGAAATATGTAAGCAGTTCTGTTTGGTACATTTCTACGCACATTATATACACACATATCCTCCACCCACACAGTTTTAATGATAAGCAACATAAATTCCCTAATAATGTGCTGAAATCAAACACACACATACACACACCTTAAGCCCTTTGACGCCCACCACAGCCACTGGCCTACTTAACTTTCTTTGATCTGACTGGGAAGTGGGAGACAGGAGGAGGAACAGGAGCGTCAGAAAGGAGAGGAGGAAGAGGAGGGAGGCGACAAGGAGGGAGACGAGAAAGAGGGCGAGGTGGAGGAGGAAAGTGAAAAGGAAAAAGGTGGCGATGGATAAGACTATGCTTCTGGTGTGAGAGACCCAGGTTCAATCCCCCACTGTGACCCATCCACCATTGTGTCCCTAAACAAGATGCTAAGTGAATAAGATGATTAAAGGTTGAGAGTTTTGAGTATTGAAGGTATTCCAACGTCTAGAGGCAAAGACACAGCGAATGTTCTTCTGCATAAACTGAGTTTAGCTTGTCACAGATGCATCAGTATTGGCATATGTCAGCCAATAAGGAACCAAAAATTGTAGCACAGAAAAGCCATCAAAATATGTTTTGAAAATGTCTTTTTAATTGGCGCATAATCTGTTGACATAAATATGACTGAATAAAGCGTCACTGGTGCTAGCATTACATAGACAAAGTCCCAACAGATGACGGATGAATTAAAGCAGCACAGTGTATGATTTTAGCGTATTCATAATTCAGGCTTGTCAACAAACACACTAGTTAAGTTAATGCTTCCTGTAGTTCAGTACAGTTGCTATTCAGCTGGGTTCAGGATTAGACATATTTCTTTTTTTATATTGAAAGATTGACTAAAATGAATCAATAATTTACAGAATGTTTTTTATATACTAAGAAAAATGAGTCTTCTGCCATGTTAACAGTAGTAAACATAGGCAGTGATACTCTGGGTAACGTTTTAGCCAATTTTTCATTAAAAAGCTGCTGATTTTAGATTGATAACCTCAGTTACTGCGTCCATGTTATCCTTCTGTACGTTGTCACGTGGGCGCGTGTCTCTGTTATTCAAACAACAAATGGTTTCAGTGACCTGGTGGAGTGAGGACGTAGCATTGATCCTTCGTATCAGTAAAGCAAAGCTTTATAGGCTGCAATTTTATATATTTGAATACAGTGGTTATTGATTACTAATTTAATTTAAAATGTACTGTTAAATGCTGAGTTATGTTTTGTTTGTTCTTCATCTGTTAAATGTCTTGCTTAATATCTTGGAAACTTTAGTAACACAATTTATGGGATGTATATCAAATTATTTTTTATATTAAGTGTTAAAAACTAATGAATTGCTAAATAAATAAATAGCTCATATTTAGATTGGCCCTGAGTGCAGCATATGTTGAACTGTACTGAGAGTAGGCGATGGTTAAACTCGATTTAAGAAATATTCACCCTGTAGTCCCTCCTCCCTAACCATTACTTTGACGGGCTGCTGCGCTTTGAACAATCTGAACGAGGCTTGTAGGAGGCAGAAACGCTTTAAGACTATAGGAGCAAAGAGATGGTGCACAAAAAAAGACGGATGACGGTGAAGGAGAGAAAGATAGGAGAGAAGATGGACTGAAAGAATATCTTTCTCTGGGGAGGGCAGCAGCCCTTGAGCATTACTTCCTCTTTCTCTCTCCATCACTTCTTCCTCCCCCGTTCTCTCTGCCTTCCTCTCATTCTCTCACCCCCACTGTCTCTCTCTCTCTCTCTCTCTCTCCCCCTTCCCTCTCTCTGGGACATCTTCAAAGCGAAGCCCTTTGGCCAATCAGCCAGCTGCGGAGATCTGCACCGCTGCTTTCCTTTTCTTTCTGTGTGTGTGTAATCTTTCAAGTGTGGGTATCCAAGTTGAACATTTTGAGTTGACCCCACACAGAACAACCCCCCCCCAGCACAGATAGACACAGCATTCAAGCTTCAAGCTGAGCATTTTTCTAGAACCCCTTATACTTGCCTTAAGGGATGGAAGTTCTGTGCACTCAGTTTGTGAGTGTGTTAGTGTTACGAGTACATCCACAAACTGGCAAGTCTCCCAAGGTTCCAGCTGTATCTTGAATGTTTCAGACATGTTGTGGTATTTCTGCCTGTACTAGGATCTTCAATGAGGACACGTGCAGATGCCAAGTCTTTTTTACTACACATTTACTATTAAATAATTAAGCGTTTAAGTGATTCCTGTCGAATCCAGAGTGTCCAGAGGAAAATGTGCCAGCTAAAACATTTACCAAAAATCCTGCTTCATTAGCTCTATTTTATAGCTAAATCTGACCTTTCAAACATTTCCAGTTATCCCAAATCTGTAAAGGGTAATTCTGTATTTTTACGTTCTAGATCAAATTTTTAAAGTTGATTCATTATTCCCCTGGGTTATTCATTTAGAAGTTCAAAGGAAGGTGAACCTATTATTCAAATGAATGTAAATGTTCATTAGATTTTGCCGAGCCGCTCTCTGGTTTGACCCTCTGTTCTTACTGTAATTGTTTGGGGTGTGTTCTCTTTTGATTTTCACTTCCAAGTAAGTGGATTACATACATGGTTAAACTGGAGACTTGTTTAAAACCGCCTGACACCGTCAGATCTCAGTGCTGAAATTGGTGAGTAAACAGTAGAACCGAAAACACAACAGAAGCCCCACGTTGTAAAAAGAAAATAGTGTGAATAGCCTCTGAAATGCTGCGATGTAGTTATGATGCATTTAGATTATTTATTGTAAAAGTAATGAATTCTGCATTGCTCGTCTTGCTCTGTGAGTTTTGCCCCAGAGGGGTTTGAAAGCTGTTCGAAAGGCTTTTCCATTTTGATAACAATGACACCGAATACAATACATCAACATTTAAGGCATTGTTTTTTAGTAAAGGAGCCGTTCGGTTCAAATTGATTTTGACACAGCCAAAAGCTGTTGATAAAGGCGGCGCTGCAAGACGACATGGTCACAGCAGATTTCAGTAAACGGACAGCTCAGAAAACACTTCTAGTAATAGAAAGTGAAGAGAAACTATAGCTGATTTAAACTGCGGGCAGGGCAACGTGACAGGTCATCAGTAGGACTCTGAATTATGTGTTTTTGACACCTCACGAAGAAGTTAAACATCACTTTCTGTGTGGCGCTATGTGAACGTCCGCTAAGTCAATATTGTGTACCAGTATATCAAGTGTAGTGTACACTGAAAATTTCACGTAAATCAAATGAAGAATATCACACAGAGCATACTTCCTGTTGCCCTTAGGGGACGCTATGCTATTTCTTGAATTTTGGCTTGAATCATCAATTTTCAACGCCATGGACACGCCCTTCGACAAAAACTCACAGATGGCACTACTTTTCATCATCACAATGCACAGCGAAAATTTGAAGTCAATGAGATTAATTCTTTAGGAGTAAAGTACAGAATTTGTAAATCGACATAAATGACCATCAAATGAAATCAAATTTGTAGGTCTGGATATGATAAATCTGCCACAAACATTTTGTACATTTTGGAGAAACGTAGGCTCAGGGGGCGGCTCTTTAGGGGGCGCAAAAACATATGACACGTACATTTTTGCAGTGCTTGCTTGTTGTGCAAAGTTGGTTGAGTTTTCAAGCATGTTTATCAAGAGCAAAAATGTCCTGATATTTACTACTGCTGCTGATAATAAGTCCCTCAAAGTTAATACATAGCGCCCAAAAGAAGGAATAATGAATATATTTAGTATCTTGTAGCAATGCTTACTAATATAAATATCATTTATGCAGAACTGAGCCTTTTTAAGTGGTTGTTAGACTTTTTAGGAAATACTTTTTAGCTCACTTACAGATCAATTGTGCCTTGGGAAGATGGTCCACTTAGATCTATCAACATAGTGTAAATGCAGCTAGAGCGCATGCATAATACAGTATATTTGTTTACATAACAGCAGTTGGTTTGTCTGCCCATCTGTCTGTCGGCCAATCCATCTGTCCCCAACGCTTGAGTCCAGAGCTAAATATTACAAGAGTGTTGTGACATTTGGTAAGGTCAAGATGGTTCATAAGTTCCTGGTGACCCCCATCGAAGTTTCTCTTTGTCAAAAAAGTGGTGAACTTGTGTGATTTATTCTCTAGAAGCACTATCAGTCCAAAGGTTTGACAAGAAAGATCAATACATGCCACAGTCGGAAAAGCCCGGTGACTAAATTCCATTTATCTGCTCTAAAGTTCGAGTGTTTCTAGGATACCTTTTGTAGCATTGCGCATGGAAAGCATAGTTCTGCATGGGCTAAAAACTAAGATGGCGAACCCGGCCATACCCACATCTTTTAAGACACTCAACTGACCGAATTTGTGACCAGAACAAAACTCAAAGCAATATTTTTGCTGTATTTCATCCATTCATGACTGTTGGATCGCCAGGCTAATGCTCTCTTTCACTCCTGTCACTGGGATTGAGTATCATCTCGCGAAACTCGACCTGCGAACAGAAAACTTATTTGAATTTGTTACACTAGAAAATAACCTAAACAGAACTTGACCTTAGCCCAAAATTTTATGCAACAAAACAACCTCAAACCAACCTGAAAACCCATTCTTTGGTGGGCAGCAGAGCGCTAACGGAGAGCCAAATTCAGCTTAGACCAGTTTGGAGTCTAAATAGTTTTTCCATGTTGAGGGCATATGTGGAAATCCACCTGTAGATCTTTGGTATGACTCCATAACTCCATGTTCAAACCCCAAAAATGTAACTTGAGTTTGTATCTGCATTGCTGATTGTATTTATGCTATTAATATAATTATCCTAATACAGCGTATTTAAATTAAACAGCTGAAAAGAAATCTACTTTTGTTTTTACCTACACCATAGCTGTTTGCTCCGTTTGATTCCAGGACATCAGAGGAATCTCAGACTGTGACTTTAAAGCTATGTTTACCATTTGAAAGCTAAGCTGAACGCTATTTTCTCCCAGTATGCTCACATTACTGCATTCCTCAGGGACGTGAATGCAGAATTATAGCAAATGTAGGTTTAAAAACAGTCTGTGTTTAAATGAGTCCTTTTGATCTGGGTTGAGTTTCTGTGATGTTTGCCGTCCGTGTCAAATTTCCTTTGAATAAAGTGTATTTGAGCTGATCTGCTGGTGTTGCAGGCCCGACCTTCTCCATCACCATCCGCTCTGACGTCAGCAGTGTTTATCCGTGGGAAACGGCCAAGATGGAGTGTTTGCTCAGCGTCTCTGGATCTTCACCAAATATTGGTAACACACACACACACACACACACACAGGTAGACCACACATAGAAAGAAACATTTTCTCACATACACTCATTAATCACTATCAATTACTGTTTCTGTTTTTCTTTTGAGTGCTGTATCGCTTTCTTGCTATTTTTTTTACACACATGCAAAAAGAAACTCAACCATAACACACACACACACTCTTTGTACTTCTGCTGCATTCTTTGCCTGCCAGCCTGTCAACAGTGCTAATAAGAATGATGAGACTTCTGCATTTCACATGGTTGTATAGATGAAATAGGCTCTCTGTCTCTCACTCTTGTTAACTCTCACTCACAAACAGCTTTCTAAATTCTTTCACTTTTTCTTATAGGGTTTGTTTTTGCCACTTGAAATACTGGTTTCTTCCTGTGCTGTAGTGACATTTATCTATCATTACCTATATTAACTATTACCTTTCACATCTGTAATGAGCTTAAGATCAGATCAGGGTTGCTTTTAATCAGATTAATGTAGAGATATCAGACTACAGGAAAAACAGCACTATGGTGTCATATCAACCTGCAGAGGATTTTCCAATCTTAACCGTTTTTAAAAAATGATGAGACATATCGACAAATATAACCAATTTTTTTTAAAAATATTGTAATCGTAAGAACCCACAGACCAGACGATTCAGTCAAGATGCAGGATCACACACTAGTCTGTTTCAGAATGGCGGTTCTGGGGACTTGGGATCTCAAAGAAACTTGCGTGATCAAACGTGACTTTAGACATAAACAAAGATGGAGGCAAACCGTGGAATCGGCGTAGTTTATACATTGTGTAAATACTTTTTTATGTTCAATACTCTAATGTTGTTCCTTTCCTAATGTTCCTTTCACACTACAGGAAATGATCAGAGTCTCATTTGGGATAATATTGGCCAATAATCTGTTACGACCGTAAGGAAAGGAAAACCTCCTGCGATTGTCAGGAGGGGCGAATCAGACCCGAAATCGGCCCAATTATTCTCTAGTGTAAGCAGACAAAAGTCAAACATATCAATGGCACAACACTATGATTCAGACCAACATATCTTGATTATTATAGTGCAGGTTGCCCTAAAAGATGCACTGGATTTATATGCCCCCCAAAGTATAACTCATAATTATTTGTATTCATACCCCTGTATCCTTTAGTGCTACCATCAGGCCAAAGCTGCCACTTGTATACAAAAAATATAAAAATCAAACTGGCAGATTGTTGATTCTCTCCAGATGATTAATCGTTTCAGTTTTTGACCCTAAATGAGGCTTCCTGCAGCTCCGCCCTCAGGCCAAAACATTTGCACACCAGATATCTCATGAGGTAATTCACAGATTGTCAGCTCCTTAACTCAGAGGATTTGCTGCACCACACCTTGTAATTTCTTTATGAGCAATGGGTAATTAAATGAGAATTTTCTTTTTCCAAGCTTTCTTATCCTGTGGATACACTTTGAATATTTCATGCTCATGAGTAAGTAAATAGTTTATCATTACTGAGTTTGTGATATTAGTATTACATATTATTTTATCTCCATGTAAATTTCCCAGTGGTGGAAGTACTAGATATTTTGCTTAACACAGTTCTAATCAATATGTTTATATCAACAAGGGCTCAAATCACTATATGTAATGTGAAATGTCTCTTGTAGTGATGAGCCTACAGATAATTAGCGCTCTCCACATAGCTTCTTAGCATGTTTCAGCTCATTGTTTTGGTTGTAAGGCCCAACGTTATTGTTTCAGCTCAGTTTCACAGCTCTGATCAGCAGTGCAAATTTTACATAGTGCTGGTTTTATAATCTATATCAATGCATCAAGCTGATCCTGTCTTTTGTACGTAAAATATAAATCTGTAGGGGAGTAAAAGGAACAATTTCCCCTACTAAGTAAGCAAAAGGATTGATACAATTAAATGTAAATATTCAAGTAAAGTACAAGTATATCTATCAATGAAAAAATCCCCCTATAATAGAAATGTCTGATGCTGTTAAATGAAATTAATTATTTGCAATTCAAACTCCTTCCCTTCTTCAAAAACTGACCATCTGTGGTGTAACCCTCCACTCCCCCCCAATTTCTCCTTCTGTCCCACCCCCTCCTTTCCTTTCCTCCCTCACTCTAAACATCCATCCATCTTCAGTCCTCCTTCCTCTTCCTCATCCTCGCTCCATACTCTTAACTTTAACACATCACATGACGTCATGCATCGCTCACCACCTCCTCGCTCCCTCCTTCCATCTGTCACCATCTCTCCCTCTCTGTGGATCTTCCTTTAATGTCCAACATGTCTTTTCTATATTATATCCTCATAGTGAGCAGATAAAAGCCATTACAGACCTCAGGGTGGGTGTATGTGTGTGTTTGCTTGTTTGAAAGTAATTGTGCAAACACAACCAGAGCAGAGTACCATTTCCTGTAGTGTTTGGACACATGTGAACATGTTTCCTTGCACCTGTGTCCTCAAAGGAGCGTATGCATGCATGCATGTAATGTATGCCCATACATAAATGCAAATATTCACTTGCAGCACTGTAACACTGCAGGGATTGGTGGGTTTGGTGGTTGTGGAGTGTGCTCTCACAGACAGCTGCCATGGGAAGAAATTCCCCCTCAGCATCACAGCTGACAGGAATGTTACACATGGACGTGTTCACAATGGGAAGGAAGGAGGAAGTGTCATAGCATACATGAATATACTGTAGTATTATTATTATTATCGGCAGCAGTAGTGTAGCAGGGAGCATAGTGTTTTTAGAAGCTTGTAATGGGTAGGTAGGGGCCATCAAAATAACAACAAAATAACAAAAACACATTTTCTCACTTACAACTTTTTGACCAAATATTTTGAGGAATTTTGGAACCAAAAGAAATAAACTCCAGAACAAAACTGGAAACACGCATGTCCTTAAGATTAGATCAGTGACAGATTCCTGTCCTGACGCAGTTTTAACACCCACAGAGATATCACTATACCACTTTGTCCTTTGTATTTTCTGTCACATGTTGCACATTGTTCGATGAAAAGGAAACATGCACTCTGCTTGAGTGTGTAACCATCTGAAACAACATGACACAGTTCTTCCTCATTTTGTTAATGCAGTTTTACACAAGTTTAAGCAGCTGCCGGTCACCAACCAACAATTTTCAGCCCTGCAAACTCTATCCTGATAGTTCCTGAACCTTTTGGAAAATACAGAGACTTTTTTTGGCGCTTCTCATTGAGGAACTAAATTTAGTTTCTGGCCCCTCCGGTCGAAACACGGTTTAGTTCCTGAGTTCCTCAAAAGGTTCTCGGTCCCCTGGGAAATTTTCTGCAGCAGACAGCCTAACATTTGAAACTAATATCATATAATATTTTGTGTAGTACTCTGTAGTGTTTTGTGCTGGATTTCAGCAGTCTCTCTTAAATTCCAGCATCAAACAGTTCATGAGGCGCAGTGTTCAACCAAGAGGGCAGAAAGGTTAATATCACTGCAAGAGGGGCCACAAAGTGAGCAGTGTGTAAGGGATTTTTTATTTGGGATTGGGATGATTAAAAAAATATGGTAGAAATGTGTCTTTGCAGACAACAGTGTCCAGCAGTTTTCACTGAGAATACTTTTGGCTGAAAAATATTTTATCTATCTAATTTTTCTGGGTGGTGCAATTTAAGGAGCAGCTACCAAAAAACTATGTATCAAAATGCAAGGCTAGATACAGCGAGATGTGAAAAGTTTTTTAGAGTGTGAGTGTGTGTGTGTTTTGGGTGATCTGACCTTTTAAAAAAACAGTATGCGGTTCCATTTATTCAGCCCACTCATTAGGCTGCTTCCTCTGCAGTCACCGTGACTCATGTTGTTTCAGGGTGTGTGTGTGTCCTGTTGTCAGGATTCAAGTTAAACTGTAACTAAGTGCTGTCTAGTAATACACTGGACATTAAATACTCATACAGTAGGAACACATGTTGTTGTAACGGTGAAGTGCTTATGAGGACATAGTTCTGTGCCTAAGGAGAAGATTGGCATCGCTGTCTCCACAACCACCCTGAATCGAGGCAGTACATCTGGTTCCACTTTGTATGCCAGTGTAGATATTTTGCTTTGTAGCAAAATTTAATCCAAAAATCTGTTCCTCTAAACACTTGATATGCTTTACACGTTGCCAAGTTACCTCCACCAAGGAGACGAAGTTCCTCATTTTTTAAAAGGCTCCTACGACGGCTGGGCTCTGTAGTTGAGAGCAAATGTTACTCAGACAGAAGTGGATGGTGCATTTGTTGGGGACTGTATTCAGCTGTGGACTGATACACATTTGGTGCAAAATAAAGTATGGTGTAAATGTTCATGGTAAAAAAAGAACATGTCACCCAGTGCAACAGTGTGGCTCCCCGCTGTGTATGTAATAGCTTTTAGGCAACGATGGAGGTCCATGTCGCAGAGGAATATGATATCTCAGGCTTTGAATACATAGACAATACTTGTTAGTAGGATCAATACTTTGTTGTACAGCTTTACAGCAATCAGTGTAAAATGTAGACACAACACAGTATCACAGAGTGGTGTGCAACAAATAAAACAAGCCCATGGATTGGATTAAAGCTATTGTGTATAAACAAGTCTTAAGAAGTAGAGTGAAACCAAGAACAGACACTGTGATTATGATCTCCTCTAGTAGTAGATTATCCAGAGTGTAGGGGCCTTGACAACAAAGGCCCCCGTCTCCTTCAGCTTTCAGCCTAGACCTTGGAATAGTGGGCAACGACTTACCAGAGATCTCAATCTGCATCCTGGCTCATAGAGGGATAAAAGCTCAGAGATGTACATGAAGATGCTAGCCCATGTCTGGCCCATGTCTAATTAAAGGCCAGACATGGTCTAGCTCCTTCAAATACCTCTGATATATCTTTGACAACTCAGCATAAAAATATATAGACTATCACCAGCTTTTTCAATCAATATGTTCCGTATACAAATACACTTACATATTGTTTTACTGTAGATATTGCTGAGGTCCACCATTTTGCTAACAAGTGTAACTTTGGCTTACAGACAGAATAATTAAGCCATTTAGTGACATTTACAGGCAGAGAAAGTAACTGCTGGAGTCACGAGTGTGAATGACACACAGCTAAAACATTTGATAATGGACTGATGCACATGTGCACACACACACTCACACACTCGCACAATACAAATATCTTTTTGTTGGGTGTGACGGTATATTACTGTGCACCTTGTTTGTGCATGTACTGGTGTTCACACTGCAGGTCAATACAGTTATTCTGGTTGAGTAATTTTGTGTGTGGGAGGGGGGGGTGTGGGTAAGAACACCTGAGGAAGTGACACGGTCTAAACAAATGATTGGTGGCGTAGTTTCTACCTCAGCTTTTATAATTCGTCAAACAATAAGATGAGAAGGGAACTTTCTGGAAGGGTTGAGCAACAGAAAGTGCGTGTGTGTGTAACGCATTCCTTAGAGATGGCTGAAAACAGCTCTCCTGTTGGAGCTTGTTTTTATGATGGGCATGGTGAAACACCCGCACACAAAGTATCTCTCATTATGCCTCACTGCTTAGTCAGTTAGTGATCATGTTTACTTTTGTGCTGATTTAAGCATTTTATTAGTGAAGCTATTGACTTCACACCAGTGAACACATGGCCTTACAAGAACTGCAGTGGTGCTGCAAGGAACCCTTTACAGAGATTATATATTAGGGACCTAGAACCTGTATAATGCTGCAGGGAAGTCTATATAAAAATGAAATGTCCTTGACCAGCAGTTTTTGAAGATCATTCTTCTCTTTCAGAGCCTCACCAGGTTTCTGATTGCTTTCCTTATTATGATATTGTCATGTTTTGACCCACAAGAAGCACAACCTACGGATATACTATATTTATTTGAACCAGCTGACCTCTAAGAACAACCATCAAAAAACAAATGTCTGTTTCCACACAAGCAATATCTAAATCCATTGGGGCTTGCTCATTGATGCTCTCAAGAGGATTAACATTTTCAGTATTAAAGTTTTTCTGTCGTGCCATCGACGGACCAAAATGTCCAGTTGAAAAAGTCCAGATATCTAATGTCATATTGTGAGATTGCCACGTGTGTGTATGTGTGCTAACCCTCTTCACACAAACATGGTGATCATGGTTAATATTATACCTGCTCAACATAAGCACGGTGACACTGTCATTATGAGCGTGTTAGCATGGTGCCGTTAGTTTTCAGCTCAAAGCAGTGCATCAAAACTCCTGTCTGGTTAAATCATCAGTATGGTATGTTGTTTATAATGTACAACACTTGCATAGTGTTGCGTGCGAACATTGTAGCTTTTAGAGACTTCTTGCAAGGCTTCAGACTTTTAATATTATCTGTGTTTAAGTTGCACTTCGCAGATTGCAAAATATACTATTGTAGTGACTATTATCAATTGTGGTCACTGTCCTCACTTCCTGTCTGGAGATTTCTCACCTGTACGATATTGACACCAGATATGAATGTGGACAAATATGTGAAATCTGAGGATTGCATGTTCTGTTCTTTCCCAGTTTGTGTTCAATGGATTTTTTGTTCTTTGAGTCATTAGAGGTAAAGCTGGGGTAGGTGACGTTGGAGCACTTGCAAGAGATGGCTAGATTTTGAAAGTAGCCTATCCAATAGGGAAAAAATCACCCCATGCGACAGCTACAGATACCAGATTTCTCTTAATTTTTGTGAGTATTTGGTTTATTGATTCAGTTTCCTGACGAAACAAGAATCATCCTCTATTAGATACAGTAACTAAGTCGCTGTCCTTTCACCCTGTGTTGTTTTGCCTTGATGTGTTAGCATGCTGCTGCACGCAGACACAGCATTCATTACGACTGGAATGACTGGCATGTTACTGCAGTGTGTGTTTGCGAGACGCTGCATACTTGAAATCAGTGGTGGTGAGATGACATCACCATTAGAGATATTTTTCTCTCCTTTTTGAAGTACTACCACTGAAACTGTGACAGTTTGGGTCTTTTCAACATATCCCTTTTTTTCTGCTTGGAAATTCTTTTGTTAAAATAACAGCGTATATCTCTGTTCCTCTGGGAGAAAATAAAGCTTTGTACTTTTCTAGTTCACACACACAGACACTCATTTTAGCCTCCAAAGAAGACAGCCATACAGGAAAAGAGAAACACGAGGCTAATGTTGGACAGCCGTAATTGTCAAGTGTCTGTCATGATTGTTTAATTTTCCAGTGTAAAACTTGGTGTGAGTGACTAATCAAGTAAACTAAACCTTAATGCTTTCCAATTGTAAATAACCCTCTCCAATAGATGAGGATGCAAACTATTTGTTTATATGTAGAATAATCTCTAAATAAAAATGGTTGTAGGTATAGTCTTTAAGTATGCAGATGCTAAAAAACAGTTTTTCAGGCACTGACTAATGAGAGCCATGTAAAGCAAATCATGTTTATTCATTTTAATGAGGACTACAGCGCTAGGTTTTTAAATACACAAAGGAACAGGTGATCAACACCTGAAAACATCTTTAAAAATAACTCTGGGATAAATATAATGGTGCATCCTTCTCTCCTATTTTGGCTCCTCACTTCCTCTTCAGTGTCTCCTCCCTCCTCTCCACTCTCACCAAATTACCCAGCTGTCTTTGCAGGGCCGACAGGCAGCCGTTAATTAGCCAATCTCACGCTCCGTTAGCCGGCCGGGGAGACAGACCGAGGTAGAGAAAGAATAGGCTGTGAGATGGGGAGAGAGAGGGGGGGAGAAGGTGGGAGTGAATGGTGAAAAGTGGAGGGAGCTAAACAGATTGTTAGAGTGAGCAAGAGTGGAAGCAAGTGAATAGAGGAGGCAGTAAATGGAGGAAGAGTGGCTCGAGAACAGCATGCAAAGTTTCCTAAAGAGAGAGACGAGGAGGAGAGGAAGGCAGGGAATTCTAACAGAGTGGCGAGGAGAGAATGGGAAGAGTTGTTGAGCAAAGAGGCAGAGTGAGAGGGACGAAGAGAGGATGAACAGTTAACAATATGAAGTGGTGAGGGGGCGACAAAGAATAAATGATCCATTTACTGTTTCTGGTGAACCAATAACAGCTGCAGAAAACTGTCAGTTCAGGTTTTCTTACATTATATTTGTTTAATCCAGTGGTTCTCAAACGTTTTCAGAAGCCAGAAGATGTTAATGCCCCCTCCTCATCCCAGCTGAAGTGAAGAGAAGATTCAGGCTAGCAGAAATACCTTTGTTAGCATCAGAGTGCTTTTGTTTGTTTGTTTGTGTCCCCACTGGAATCATAGTTTAGGTCAACTTTAGGTCTGCCCACCCAACCCCTCTCCAACGG
>JAPMOB010243301.1:0-15283 GCA_029875015.1 Lepomis gibbosus | reverse complement strand
TTATGAAAAGCGCTGTGAGATAACTGTTGTTGTGATTTGGCGCTATATAAATAAAATTGAATTGAATTGAATTGAAAGGCAGTCGGTAAGTGAACTCAGCATCCCAGGGTCTGTGGATCTGACGGGCAAGTACATTTGTGTGTCATCAGCATAAATATGAAAAGAAATACCATGTTTATGATAGATAGAATTAACATACACTGTTCTTTCTTTTAGTCCTGGCCCGTTTTATGATGAAATTAGGTTATGATGAATTGCATGAAATATTATTATGAGCAATGGTGGAGAAGAAATATTAAATTATAATAATATGAGAAAGATAATTTGAGAGTCAAATCATGGCATTAAATAACATGATATAACATCATCAGTTAGGCCTACCTACAGACCACAAGAAAAAAAGTTCACCAGTGTAAACTTTATTATACAGTAAGCTCACTAAAAAACCCAGAGTTCAACCACCAATTAATGCGTCCTTATCTCAGTTCACATCTCCTAGGAGTCCATCTCTCATCAAAAACCTCCAAAAATACTCAGTTTGAAGTTCATTTCAAAATATGGCCAACAAAAATAAAACCAATTGACGCCTCTTGTGTTTAACAGACAAGCTAAGTATAGAGTAGTGAGTTTGGTTTGAAACGCCTACATAGAGCTGAGCTGACTGGTGCCAATCACCATATTATACGCTTACCTTACTACACGTGTCTTTCTGTTATGCATTTTTCCTGTCCGCCAAAGCAGCAGATGGCCTGAAAATTTCACCCCAAACACCAATTTACATCCGGCTGGCAGGTGCTACTTTCATTCCCTGTGTGACACTAAATGTAGTGTCAGCTTCTGTTAAACTAAAGACCATTATACAACAAGTCAAGTTACAGCATACTGTGCAAAGTAGATGCTTCCTCTGCAGACTGGTTTTCTCTCGCATGTCATGTCACCAAAGCGTTATCGCAACCTTTGCTATTAAAAAATCTTGTTTTATCATATCACGATAACATCGCAGATCCAATTAAGCGTTCAGCCCTAATGTACAGTAGGCCCCTTACGTCAGTGGAACCACACAACTGGCTAAAATATGTTTCCCACCTCGGCTGTTAAAAGAAGACGATTGGCTTTCTGGTGGGAGGAGCGGGACAACCGTCATTTTTGGCATTACGGGTTTTCCCTATAGAGTTGTATTGAGGATTCTTAAAGTGGCATGTCTCCTCTAACGTCTGTTAGTAGTGACTGCTGGTTGCCTGGCAACGAGCAGTGACAAAAAGCCCAACTAAACGTTTCCTAGATGTAGATAGGGTGACCAGACGTCCTGAAAAATACGGTACAGTTGTCCCAACTCTTGTCCTGTTTGTCCCAAAAATCAGACTAAACCTGAGTTGTGATTAGCTACAGCATATAAACACATTAGAAACTGATCGACGTGTAACATTCTTTTGGTGTTGCCCACAGACGGGCACTACTCAAGCTCTCCACTGGCTACAGCAGGGGCTGCAAGGTATCGTGGCGTGGGCATTGTGTCAACAGAGATAATAATAATAGTAATAATGTTTTATTGTTCGTTAATACTGAATGTCACTGGAGGCCAAGCCCACCCCACACTGCTCTTTCCCGAATTTCACTTAATCTCATCTGGTCAGACTTCTTGAACATTCCATAACATTTCAAAATCTCACGTCTTTGAGACCAGCCCAAATTGCACAGCCATAGACACTGCAACCGAGCACCACACTGATAGATGATAGTGAAAGAGAATATTTGATGTGTTTTCTTTGTCAACGCAAAGGTTAAATATAAAAAAAACAGTCTTCCAAAGAAGAATAAAAGAAAAAAGTGAGAGCTTTTTAGTTGGCTGGGGTCATCAGTCAGTCCTGAATATTTTATAGCACAGCTGAATGACCTACTGCTCTTAACCACCACCATCCCACATACACACACACACACACACACAAACTGGAGATGGACAGTCAGAAACAGTAAACCAGAAGCACACACTGAATGGAGAGGGCAGTCAGTAAAGATGGGCATACACACACAGTAGCCTGCTGTTACCCCCACACAAATGCAATCCCCGGGCTGGATGGGCAATGAGAGTTCACCACACACACACACACAGATGCACACATACACACACACACAGTATGCATCCAGAGTGAATAGTGCTGGTTTGAAGGGCAGAGGGGCAGGGTTGAGAGGGGACCAGTGTCCAGGTGTGCCTCTCCAATTATTTGCTACTGCTGCCTCTCAAAAGTACATACACACACACATGCAAGCGCACACAACACACACCCCCGGCTCAAATTCCCTTCTCATCTCTCCCCACCACACAATTAAAGCACCACCCTTCTCCAGCACCTGGTCTCCCACTGTAGAGAAGAGAGGGAGGTAGGTACAGGAGGAGAAAGATCAATTTGATATCCTGTTTGTATTCTCTCTCTCTCTTTCTCTCGTCTGCATCTCTTTTATTTCTTCTTTTTTTTTTTTTTTGAAGTGAGATGGCACCCTGCGAGAGCCAACCTGCCTGTGTCTCCGGTCCTATTTGGCATGCCAGCGACTGCTATTTGACTTTGAAAATAAGTAATCTGTGAGGTACAGGGGGATACAGCAGTGGAGAAGGGGGACAAAAGACGAGATTGAGAGGGAGGGGTCTGAACACACCGATGGGCTCGTGTGAAGAGGAGAAAGAGGACAGGTGATGGGGGGAAAAAATGTGGAGGAGGCAAAAAAGAGAGCGAGGTGGAGGTGAGCAAGGGAAAAATTGTTAAACAAACAGGGAAGTAATAATGTGAGAACATTGTGGGGGATAAAAAGAAATACAGAAATGGGAGCAGATCAAAGCACAGATGGGCAAGGGGTGAAATGGTGAGACGAAAAAAGAAGCTGCGAAAAGAGTGAGGCAGAGTACAAAAGCAGGCGAGGCAGCAGGTGAGGCAGCACCCAGGGGAAGCGGCATAGAGAGTGGCCGCTTTAAATTCACTTCCTGTTGAATTGTAAAATGTGCTCCTGACTTGGCAGCAGCCTGACTCAGGTTCCAGTAAGGCCTGAGCCTGAGGAGCCCTAACTGACTTCCTGCAAAAAGGTCTCCTTCAGCCAGTTTGTCTGTTTGTTTGTGCTTCAGAAGGTATTTTCTGGTGACACGACACAAGTTTTTGGTATGGTTGCTTTGGTGATGGTTTGGTATTTTGGTGATTTACCACAAGGGGGCAATTTCTACATTCCCATGGTCCTAGATTATTAGAAGTTCTAGGGTTAGGGTTAATGGGTTAGGGAACTTAGGACCCTGGAAACATAGATATACTGAAACCAAACAGTAGAAACAGTGTCACTGTCAATCTGGCTGTATACTTGGATGTCAAGATTTCCATCTTTTCGATAGAAAACGATAGAAACCACTCTCAAGTCACACATGACATTCATGATTTACTAAACCAGCAGAAAATTTGTTTTTTCTAATTCACAATTGATTCACCCTGGGAATGGTTTTGTTTGTCTATACCAATTAGTAAATGTTCAATAATGTCCCTTGGCATTTACTTGGGAAGTTGCATATTAGCCTATCAGTGATCCGTGCAGTGTGGAGAAGCAGTGATACTTGATTTCTGCTCTTGGGGAAAAGGCTGTTGTGCTACCATGCACACCTACGAAGTCACCATATTTATCTTGCTGGGAGATACAGACTTTCATTAAACTGATTTATGACAGTTTTTCAAAGACTTAACAGCCAGGGAGATACCTTCAATACCTAAAAACTACCTGCTAAAGAGTAGCCTGTAGTGAAATTACAGGGGTCTAGGCACTTCAGGGACCTCAGCTACACCAGAGATAACCACCACCCTCTGGACTGAAGTTGGGCTGACCCTGTTTTGCATGTAGACATTTACATTTGGTGCATCATGGGGAAATAAAACAGTAATCTCAAAAATCAAATCTCAATACAGTTAAATGTTTTCAAATCTCTAATCTCTTCAAAGCGTATAATCTTCACACCCCTGAGTGTAACTGTGTCAGTAAGCGCTCTGTAATACAGATACAGATCATACTGAAGCTGCATCAAGCTGTGGTAGTGATTATCTGATCATTTACCAGTTCAAGACAAAGACCTTTACTTTATGACCCGTTTGCATTGTTACGTCACAAGTCAAGGAAGTGAAGGGCTGGACTACAAACGAGCTGTTTTCAAGCGGTTCAGAGGAGAGTTTTCTGTGGGAGATGGGAACTCCCTCTGGGCTGGACTTTGAACTTTTTCACTTTGCAAACCTGTTACATGCACAAAAAAGATATATAATAAAGGAGAGGGAAAAAGCCAAAAAGCACAATGCCACCTCTTTAGATAATACATAGCTATTACCTAGATAGTTGTTATTGTTAACTGTAAATTGTTATTAAACTGTTAAAGAGCAAATGTTATTCTTTCATTTTCCGCTGTCTTCAGACAGCTTCAGGTGCATTACCACCACCCTCTAGACTGAAGAAGGGCTGACCCCAGTTTGCATGTAGCCTGGAAAAAACAAAACAAACATATCTGACAAACTGTAAACAAAAGTACATTCAATCTTATTTGGATTTTATCCTGACACTTGAAATTATAGGTGTAAATGGGGTCTCGGCGTGCATTGCCAAAGCACTGCTATGTGCATGCACGACAGATCTACCAGTTAGCGTGATTGCATTTTGTTTTAGTTCCTTAGTTTGTGCAGCGCAAATCAGTGGGAGCTTTGCTGACAGTGGGACACTGCCAAATCAATGACAAATCATAAGACAGTTGAAACTTGTGTCTCCTCTTTTGACAAACACAGCACACGAAGCATTTATTTTCTCAGACGTAGCAATGAACAACATGATGTTGCTTGTTTCATGTATTAATGTGAGGAATGTTAGAGTGAACAGTCTAGTCATTGCTCCACACACATCTGATGTTTTTGTCTGCCACTGTTTTTCATCTCTTCAGTGGAGCGGAGGCTTCAGCATCACATATTTGTTTTGTAAAATTTCAAGATTTTTTTTTTTTTTACTTTTCTGCATTTCTATCCAGGTTTTTTACGCGCAAATTGAAAAAGCCACCTACTGCTTTGTAACATATTCCACAACTCTTTGCGCAGAAGTGGAGGGCTGTCATTTTGTTTCCTTGTCTCTTCTTTTTTTGTTTGTGTAGTTCGGTAATTTAGTTTACTACTGTTACTTTAACTTTAATTTCTTTTTACTATTGTGGTTTTATTTCTAGCCAGAGCTGGTTGTTTTGATCTAGGCCTGGAATTTCCCTACACATTTGGTTTAAACCTTTGCTCTTCTTCTCCGACAGAACTACATGGGCTCATCACAGTCAGGGTGGGAGAGCGTTTGATTAAAATCAGATGAGATGACCTGACGTGATTGTCCACCGGCGAACCCGCCCATGTGCAACCTGTTAACAAGTTGTACTCCAGGTGCAGCGCGCATCTCCAACCAGAAAGGCAAAAGCGTGCCACTCCCTCGATTACTGGGCCCTGCACACTTAGCTGCCCTTTGCACCTTCCGCCTTAACTACTGAAAAAACATGTTAATTAATCTGTGTCCCTGTAGATGGGTCCAGTACATCCTGCTAACACATTGGTATGCAAAGTCTTTCCCTGTCTCTCTCACTGCCTCATATATATGTACAGCTGGTAGGTGCAGGTATGGTGACATAAGTATGTGTCTTGGTAATGTAGGTATGATTACAGTGTAAATCAGCCTTCTGAAGTGGTGCAGTGATTTTCGCTTTAAGTTATTAATAACAGACTTTAATCTTGGTACCATATGTGTGTGCACATATTTGTCTTTATTTGTCTGCCATCTGCAGTGTTGGTGAGCATGTACTGTAGGTGTGTGTGTGTGTGTGTGTGTGTGTGTGTGTGTGTGTGTGTGTGTGACTGGCCCCCCGGATGTGCGTAACATCATTAACGATGGAACAGTCGTCTCAGGTAAGTGAAGTGGTCCATCTCTGTCAGCTTAGCTTCACACCTGCCACCCCATGCCCCCGCCTACCCCTCCACATACACACACACACGCACACACACAAACAATGATGGGCACACAAATGCACACACATGCAGCAAAGCACAAACAGCAAGACTCTCAGACAAAGCAGAGAAAGCAGAATTTAATGAAATGAGATGAAAGTATGTGAATGGAGAGATGCTGTACTGCCTGAATATCCAGTTGTGTTCATTTTTGCTGCAGATTTCTAATTGCAAATAGCAAATTACATATAGTTTGAAGTTTAAAGTGTGTAAACATGTTCTGGGTTTTTTTCCTATTCCATAAGGCATCTTATGGAATTAAACTTTCAGCTCCGCTTAAATGTTTTTAATCAACATCTAAACTGTACATACTGTTTTTTTTTTCTTCCTGCACTGTTAAGAGGTTTTTCATCTATTCATGTCTGTTGTGTAATGTTCAGTTTGAAGAGCATACTTACACACTTGTGAGTTCTCCCCTACCAGTTGTTATTGGATTAGATGGATTGGATTAAAAATTATTTTTGGTGCAAGCAGACTAGCCCAGCAGAACTGTAACTACAGATAGCAACATTGGAAAACCAAACAGTTTGGATCCAGTAGTAAATAGCCACAGGCCCATTAATGACAATGTGCCCATGCGTTTGCAGTTCTCAATCTATTCTGGATTCAGAAACATGGGAAAGTAAGCTAGCTGAGTTACATCAATAGACACTGGGATATGGCAGTTTGACAGCCTGTTCTCTTGCCAGGCGTTATACATAGACGCTTGACAAGCACAAGCGTATTTATTTCACGCAAAACTGATGTTTTGTTGCCAATCTTTACCTAACCCTGTAAGCCCTGTAAGCTATTTTCTGAATCAGCTTCTTACTATGAATGACTGCTCAAGTTAGAACAGTTTTCAGTGTTCTCCATTTGTTAATTTATTTATGGCGGCCCACCATAATATCAGTGCTGTCCGCCACAGATATTTTCGATTTTTTTCTATTTAAAAGACTGCAGAGCACATTCACGCAGCACTTCCTCTCGCTGGTCTTTCTCTCTCTCTCACTCACCGTAACTCTCTCGCTCTCTCTCTCCCTCATGGAGCACCGCTGCACAAATCTGTCCAACACAACGCTGTCAGTGTCGGAGACCCAGCTTAAAAAAAAATCTGTTATCCAGCATGCAAGGAGCCTAGCTAATAAGGAGAGCTAAGTTAATTTAGTTAATTTTCGAGGCTAGCACACTGTATATAGCTGGTAGTCAATATAGAACAAGCAACAAGTTCTCCAACCTAAACAAAACAGGTATTTTGTCCATGCCTCCCAAAATAGCACATATGAGCATTTCCCATTCCAGTCCAGCAACAGGCGACCGGACCTTAACTACGTTACATGAGTTATGTGAAAGAAGTCAGTGACATTAAACACATGGTTAACATTTGCAGTTTGGTTAGGCTTAGGTAACAAAACTACTTGGTTACTAATTCACATTATTCACATGATGGAAGTTAGTAAGGCTATTTAACTTAATGAGGTGGTATATAGGGCTGACCCCAAATAGTCAAATATTCGATGCTTTGTTGGGCGGAGCCTAATTCGGCTCTCAATCTCACAGTCGAAGCTTCGCAATGAAACAAGGATCTCATATTGCCATTTTCGCAATATGAGAGTGCTCAACGTCTGATTTTACATAGAACTACCAGTTTTCTCCCAATAAGTGAATATACAGCCTGTTACAACACACATTTCAACGTTTAATGCTGTAAAGGTGTAAAAAGAAAAAAAACTTCCAATAAATATTTTTAAAGTCCGTGAATGAATCCAAACTTCTAACCCTAACCCTGGGTTGTCAGTGTGCATGTGTAGGCATAGTGTGTATGTGTGTAGTGGCAGGAGGAACGCTTGCTGAAGAGACGGAGCCACAGCTTCACTGGTGTTGTGCCCAGTTGTTGGCACCTCGTGGGACTTTCAGGTAATTTATCACCGTTGATGAATCACACAAAGAATATTATATCGTTTTTAAACAGCCGCTACTTGAAATAGACCCGCGAGGAACTGCAACGTGCATGCAGTTGTCAGCAGCACGGCTCTGCAAAGACCAGTAAATGGCAGGTGAGAGAGGGAAAATTGGCAACAATAAGCCTCAGTTTAGCTTCGGCTCGCAATCACCGCACACACAAACACACGTCAGAACGTGTAGACAGGACTTAACAATTCTGATTCAACTATGTAAATCCTTAGTCGGTGTTAAGTAAGGTGGCATTATGCTTTGTGGCCTTTTCCCTCTCCTTTATTTAGCTATGTATCTTTTTTGCGCATGTAATAGGTTTGCAAAGTGAAAAAGCCACCCCAAAGGGAGTTCCCACCTACAGAAAACTCTGCTCTGAACTGCTTGAAAACAGCTCATTTGTAGTCCAGCCGTTCCCCTATGTGTCATAACGCTCGTCAAGTGGCTGCTATGACACGCCCTCAAAAATACTGTTGGAAAAACACTGAGTACTTACCTAGGAATTGCGCATGTGCAACTCCCAACAAAGATCATGTAGAGGCAAGATGTATCACTCCATAGCTAAAACATCTCCCCACTTCCTCCTTTGCTACAGACGTGCGGCTATTAGAGGTAACTGCTACAATAAAGGTAAATATGGGTTGTAATAACGTGTTAAACAAATTACATGTTTGTTTTTCTGGGGAGGGTAGACAGGATACACAGGCAGATTAGCTGAGGTTTGAAGTGTTAAACTCAACTTTTTTCCCAACGTTAAATGTGGTTGTTGCTTGCTTAGTCATGACTATTTAATGTTACAGAAATAGGTTTTCTGAATCAGAATCAGCCAGGTATGTGTACACATACAAGTAATTTGACTGTGGATCGTACATTGCTCACAATGTGCTTATTCATTCAATAATAAAATCAGACACAGACTACGATATACAGAACACATGCACAAAAAAAACAGTATAGATAGATCGAGACAATAGTGCAATGAGCAGAGTGCAAAGGATGCTGGTGTAAATTATTGTTATTATTATTATGTACATGTCGGAGGTGGATATGATGTAGCCTACATATATATATACACATAAATTCATACATGTACACAGTCCAATGAGCATAGAGCAAGTGTAAGTGGATATACACAGTATATACAATATAACAACAGTATAAACAGCACTGAAATACAGAATAAGGGCTTTATCTAAGCGTTTCAGTCACTAACTCTAAAGGTGTGTTCACACTGAAAGTGAATTTAATATTCGCCTTGCTTTACTCGCATGAGTTTGGCCGCTGGACATTTTGTGTGTTCACACACAACGCATTTTAAGCGAATAAATACAGCCCGTTGAAACTACAGGTATATGGACCCAAAGTAAACCCTTTGCTGTGGTTTAATTGCAATAAACTGGTGCTGAAGTAACTGCAATATGATGCCATTTTGTTAGACATATGAATTAATGCTTTGTCAGGTCTGTCAGCAAGTCAGCAGGACAGCAAGTTTGTTTTCTGAATGGAGTTAGGATCGATCAGGGCTATGCTATGCTAATCTGTTCACAGTAAAGTACAACGATAGCTGGAATAAAATTACAGCTCACCAGGTAATTCAACTTCTTCGCTTTCTTTTCTCCAAGTAATGTCCAGTTTTGTCCGGTTTTTATATAAATATGAAGTAGTATTCCAGCAGAACTCTGATGCTATCTGACGCTAACAGCTGCCGAGAAGCGCGAGTGAAGATAAATCAAGATGAGCTAATTTAATAAAAGCAGTTAACTCCGAGGTCCTCCTGTGGGTAAACGGCGTAGTTGTCAGAGCATAATCCAGAACGACTACAGGTGTTTATTTGTCCGAAAGCTGCAGCACTGCTCCCTGTACACTCCCTGTTCTTTAGCATCTCTCAGTCGTCCGGTGGATTGTCATTACACCGCTCGCCCAGTCCTCTCCAAACAACGCTCCGAAGCTGCCGGTGACATTTGGACAATCTCACTGCTGATAGGCTTCTGCAACATCGCGTCAAGTGGATTTCTCGCCCAAGTTGAAAAATTTGAATTTGCACGAACTGGTGAATTTCACAACAAACGCCTCTTTTTGCGGCGCCCAGAGCAAAGTTGCAGGAATTCGCATCTTTGCATTGAATTTGTATGCAATCAAGCTGTCCAAAACACTAGATTCACTTTTAGTGTGAACACACCAAACCTTAATCAGAGTTGATTTTTCCCTAACCTTAACCCTACCATGGTTGCTATGCAAGATATTGTAAAATGCTTTTCGAGTTTTAAAACATTGGTATTGGACATAAAATACAAAACAAAACAGAGTTGTCACTGGTTATGGTCCAGGGGTTTGAATATAGACATTCTTGTCTGCACATAGGGTCGTTTGTCAGGACACAGTGAGGGAGCTCCGTTGCTGCATTAGTATTCTTATGACTACATATTTATTTCTACTATATCAGAAAGGCTGAGTGCAAAGGCAGACAAACTGAGGCGTGGACCCAAAATGCAGACACTAGCAAGGCTGGATCAGTTTGCAGGTTTATTTAAATAATAACAGCTCTTACAGGGATGTCCAAATAAAAGGCAAGGTAGTCCAAATACAGAGGTAAATCCAACAAAGGCAAGACAATCCAAAGACAAGGGAACAATCCAGAAATCCAGGGAAAACACAACACTAGGCAGGACACTCAACATACGAGCATGATGCAACAAAGACTTCTTCTTCTTCTTTGGGGTTTTACGGCGGTTGGCATCCAAAATGTTGCATTACCACCACCTACTGACTAAAATAGTTTCCCAGTGCAATATATTTTCAGTGACCACCCAAAGTACTCCCATTCCGTCGTCCGTACATTGTCCGTTGTACGACTCAGACTCAATGGTATGAGATGGTGTAAATCCTTCCCTCAAAGTAGTGTCTATTTCTTCCCCTGATATGTGGGTAATGTCTAAGGATCTCCTTGCTGCATCCAGCACCATCTTGATCCTTTCTGACTTGCTCTTAATTCCACAGCACAATTAACCACCATAGCCGTAAATGCGAGGAATCGCTTCTTGTCCATGCATATCATACTCTGATCATCTCCCTTCTTTTTCTGTTCCTGTTCCTTTTGTGCTGCTGCTCGTTCCTGCTTTCTTTCCAGTCTCTTGGTAGCTTCGGCGTATGTTAGACCCTCTTCTGCTCTGATTTTACTCACTTTTATTTGTTTTGTTTTTTCCAGACATTCCGCTGACCCCGCATGGTGATTCCCTGCACACCGAATGCATTTCACTTTTTCTTGTTCCTCTTCACACTACTTTTTTTCACAGTTGTCCTTCCCACATCTACATCTCCTGACTCCTCTGCATACTGCTGCTACATGTCCATACTCCCAGCAACAGAAGCACCTTAATGGAGCTCTTTCATAAGGCCTCACCCTGTAACATATGTAGTCTACATATACAAATCTCCCACAAAAGTCAGACACACTGAATTACTTTCCTCCCTTTCTTCTTGACGGAATCTCGTCAGTCTTCTTGCCTCACAGACATCTTCGATGCCCCGAAACTCCTCATGTTCCGGTACACCACTGTAATCTTCATACATTTTAAACCTCAACGCTTGCTCATTCTGACGTCTGACGTTGGTTATCATTGACGTGAAACACAGTCAATGATAGCCAACCCACTCCTTGTTATTTTGATGGACCAAACATCTCTGAGTTTATCTCCAACAAACTTTCCAACCTCGTGCGAATCCTTGAAGATCTCATCCGTTCTTGTCACTGCTATCATTTCTACTTGAAACCTCTCATCTGTTCTTCTTGCCTGGATGCCATCACAGGAAACACTATCCTTCTTCCTTTTCCTATTCACAACTCCTCTTTGTGTCTTCTTCGTTCTCCACACTCTCATCTGACTCCATTTTTTCCTGCTAACGAGTTAGCAACAAGCCTCTAGTCAGCTCTGCAACTTAACACAACTGAGGGCAATATATACTGGGACACACCACACATGCACAAGTAGGCAGGGTTATTAGTCACAGGTGAGACACATGAGAAATCAAGGCAGACCGGAAACAAAGCTAGACAAAAACACCAATGATTACAAATTAAATCAGGAAGTAAAGCTAGTGACAATACACAAGGTGAGTATTCCAAAATACAACAAAGAACATGAAACGGGAGCATAACAACAGAACCTAAAAGAGAACACAGGGGCAGGGAGTGATAAAACACTAACAACACACACTGGGAAGAGTCTAAACAGGAAAATCCCACCAAAACCCAAAATCCATGACAGTAACAGGCCACACAGGATAAATCAAACCTAACACTCATTTTCATTCCTGACGTCCCATGTCTGCCAGATCTGGCTGATGGCGTGTAGCTTGATCCTGGCATGAAATATATATATATATTTTTCCATAGACTGAACAACTCTTATAAACATTACAATTACAATCTTATCTACCAGGAATGTTCACTTGCACACATTGGCCAAGCAGTGCATTGCAAGAAAATGGTAAGTTGTGGTTTAAAAAGTTGAGCCAGGCATTACACCGTGCTGAACATTCTGGTTATATGTTATATGTCCTCTAGATCTCATCGATTTATGGTGGTTCGTTCTCAAATTAAGTGTGATACTGCTAAGACTGGATTCTAAATAACTACACTTGTAGTAATTTAGGTGGCACATGCATGAAACAGATGGTTAATTTAAACTAAATTAAATCTTCATCAATCTGTCACCAAAGAAACTTGAATACATATTTGTACAATAATAATCCTTAATCAGAAATTATTTTGAAATGTCAGCATCATTAGTACATTCTTTAAAATACTTTTCACTTGGTATCTGTTTGAACGTCCTGCAGCAGACACATATATAAGGAGTTACATGTCATAAATTCTTAATGCGTAAGGAGAAGCCAGACAGTCACAACACACACACACACACGCCACAGAGCTCTGTAGGTCTTTACTTAATGAGCTTCAAATACAGCTCTCCCCTACTGTGCTGAATAGGGAGAGAAAGATGGACGCATTAGAGAGGAGATGAGGGAGGAGGAGAGCAAAAGTGGGAGGGAAGGAGGGAGGGAGAGTTGGATACAGAGCAGAGGTGTGGATGAAGAAAATGCAAGGAGAAGAGACGAGGGAGACGAGGTGGGGAGGAGAGGGGGAACATTATGTCTCAAGTGTCTGGATGAATTATCGTTGTTGGTCTTTATGTTGTGTTATTGTGAGTGGTTTAAAAGGATTCTTTGGAATTTGAACTTCTCACATGAATGTGGATTTGAAAGGGAAAGATACTCTTCTAGTTACTGTCATTGCTGGAAAAAAATGCAATTTCATATCTGTGTAAATGCACCACTATGAATCCTGAATCAATTCTGATTTAAGCCCAAATTAAACGGCAATTAAGTTAGTCTTTGTATACTGTAGGTAAATACAGGGGCAATCTTTTTTTCATAAGTTTTGGACTGCTATCTTCTTGAGAGATTAAGTTATGGGAAAGATAGGAAGAAGAGAGAGAGACAAAATGAAGCGACATTATGTATGCTTCAGAATCATTTTGATGGTACACTGACTTATGCAATAGAGAGAATGGCATCTCTGTCATTGCCACTCCAGGCCTGGAGTGCCTGCTATTGCACCATGAAGCATTGGAACATTGAAACATTTCACGACAATGGTTTGTGGCGCCATGTCTCACAGCAACAAGACTCTTCAGAAAGCAAGCCGTAAGAAAAAGCAAAAAGTATAGAATGTGCCCTAAAATGTAAGTTTTTTGGAAGAAGATAGCTCTGTAAGTATGGATGTCATGGAAGAGGCTGCGAAGAGACAGTAGAAGATGTCGGACAAGGTTAAATATTGGACTGACTCTTACTCATCGGCGAGAACTAAAAGAGCTGAAAGGATGCAGGGCCGATGCTGAGCTGGTCTTACTGTTGGACCAAGTAACAACTTATTAGCTGGCTTGCTCTGTCTTGTGTTGTTGTGTTTGCTTGATGTTTGTGTTGTGTTAGCAAAGTTGCCGAAATCAGCCGGAGGTTTAACAGACAAGGTTTCAGCCACCTAGCTATAACTCTTGAGTGGATGTTAACTTACTAGATAACATACTCAGACATCGGTAACATTACTGTAAGTGCTCTTGCATCAGTTGCTGTCTAGCATGGTTGGCTAGCTCACCACCCAATTTTCAAGCATTGAATTAAACATACAAGCAACCAAAAAAAACATATGGTCTATGATGCTGCTTTAAGGTCTAAGCCTGGTGACACATTAGTATCTTACTACGGCACTGTCTGTAGAGCAGAATAATGTTACATACCCATAAAACAACTCTGTTAACTCTGTTTATGTGAGTAATTCACATAAGAGTTTTGCTACAGTCTGTAAATCACCAGATGTTAAGCTCTGACACTTTAGTTTTCAGTTAAGAAAAGCTTAAAGTCTTTCCATCAATTACCAAACCTGCCACTGCGACAACACAATTTTTCAACAGATCTTTAAAATAGCATGTGCTTTGTTAAAATATCTTTCCATTAACATGTGTTGTAACATTGTCCTCCCACTGCTCTGAGCTCTGAGTCTGTCTGCAATGATTTTTTTATAGATATCACATATGTTTAGAACTAGCTGTTCTCATCATAGTGGCTGATTGGTGTTAAACAATTCCACTAGAATTATTATCATTCCAGACGTATGTCACAGGACCTGATGTGTATACACAAACAGGTAACTTCAGTCGTGACCCAATGATGAAGATCATGGCTCTTCAGAATGTATTTGTAACACAAAAGCGGAGAATAACTTTCAAATTTAAAATTGTATAACCCTGGTGAAGCACACCTTGCCTAAACAAATGTTCAAATAGATGGAAAACATTAAAGTGGCAGTGGGGTAGTGAAAAACTACGGAAGCTGATAATGGCCATGCTGGCAATAATTTTATTTGATCATAAGTCTTTTTTTTATCATAGGATAATATAAATGGTTAATAATCTTGTTATAATGGGATAAATAGTTTATTTTCACAAGAAAACAAAAAGTTGTCACAGTTCGGTAAAATTTTCTTGAGATTTTTCCATGCAAATTAGCAAAAAAAAAAGAATCACCTCACAGTAGAAAATAAATAATTATTATGGATACCCAAAGGGTTTGGTATTAAATAAATTAACGAGACATTATTAATGAGCAGTCCTATCAATAAAGACAGGCAAAAAAGGCTCCAAAACTCTGGAATGTATTACCATTACACATCAGACAAGCCAACTCAGTGTTTCATTTTAAATCTCTGCTTAAAACCCATCTTTTTACTCTGGCTTTTAACACCAGGTAGTTGTGACTGATGT
>JAPMOB010243298.1:0-11342 GCA_029875015.1 Lepomis gibbosus | reverse complement strand
CTTTGGCTCTGAAAGAATGCGCAAAACTTTGAAACACTTTGTTCATTAAAGATGCGAGAACACACAGAGCTTGGTGAGGCTGCATGAGTAACAGGCGAAGCGAAGCTAAAAACAATACATCTGTGGTCGGATATGGTCAGGTCCACTAATTCCAGAGAGGAAATGCTGACATCCAGGGTAAAAACCAAGTCCAGTGTATGATCACGGTTATGTGTTTGCCCTTTGACATGTTGCTTGAAGTTAAAAGAAGTGGCCATATTTAAAAAGTCAGTTGCATTAACATTGGTGGGGTCATCAACATGAAATTATTAATTAAAATCACCACAAAGAACAATTCTATCATAATTTAAAACCAGAGTAAATAAAAATTCAGGAAGTTCTGATAAAAATCCTCCAGGCGGTTTTGGGGGGCAATAGATTATAACAAATATGATAGGTTGCAGCCCTTCAAGTTTAAGAGTGAGAACTTCCAAGGAGTTAAATTCATCACAGCGTACTTGATGACATTTAAAATTTTTCCTATACACACTCACTAGTCCACCACCACGACCACTGACCCTCGGTTGACTAAAACAATCATATTGAGGCGGACACAGTTCAGCTAGCTGGCTTTAGTCATTCATTTGCAACTATGATTCAATTAAAAACATAAAATCTAGATTTGCAGACAAGATAAAATCATTTAAGATAAAAGTCTTACTTGACAGAGATCTGACATGGAAGAGATCCATTTTAAAAGAGTTTGTTTTGGGTGCGGGAGTTGGTGCAGTTGTCCTAATTCTTATAAGATTTCTATGATTTCTGCACGGCATGTGCACATTGCGGTTTACTGGTCTTTGCGTGATGGTGAAAGGAATATAAGTCTTTGGAACAACGCTGGTAGGAAACGGCATTACATGCCAGCAGGTGGAGACAGTTGTTTGTGGCAGTGAGACAGAGTTCTGGTCAGTAACCGGTGGTGTGTCCAGGTGTGCTGCATGAATGATTATTCACGTAAGTCATGTGTGGACCGCACCACATGCTGTATGTGAGCAGCTAACATTTCTGAGCCCCGCTTGTTTGGGTGAAGTCCGTGCGCCCTGCAGGCGGACTGGAGCCAGTCTCGGTGGCCAAGGAGTGAAGCGACCAACTGTGGGAACGGGACCAGAGATAAAAACGGACTTTCCACACTGCTTTAAAAAGTTTTTAAAAAAGGTTAAAATCTGATTTTGTCAGCTCAGACTGCTGAAGAGCTTCGCCATTTGTTCCCACCTGGACTATCACTCTTGTGATGGAGGACGGGAGCGATGGCATCAGGTCCTGGAGTTTTTTTAAAATGTCAGCCGTGGTGGCACCGGGGAAGCAGCGAGTGGAAACGGATGTTTCTGGTGATGGAGTCACCAATTATTAGTGTGGTTGGGGAGAAAAGGGGACGAGGAGATGCCGGTTGTGGGGTTTCAGAGCAGAACTGAGCAGAATCTGCTTCAGCACTGCGTGCGGACAGAGGATGGAGTGTGTGAGCTGCCGAGTGTTGTGTTGGAGAAGCATTAACTGACCTGAGAGCAGGGCTACCCGACGGTGCAGGCCAGGGTGGCGACGGCCTCCGGAGCGCCGGAGCACAGCCTCCTTCAGGATCCTACGACGGGAAGCGGAGGTTTTTGACCGGGATGACCGCCACCGATCAGGCCCAGCGGCAGACTGGCGGCCCAGCCGATCACCATTTGCCGCCAGTGCAGGAGATGTAGCCGGTGGAGGAGATGCAACAGTGGCGGATCGAAGCCGAAGGTGCATCCGCTGGATGGACCGGAGTGTCAATAGACAGGGCTGCATAGCGGTAGGAGAGGCAGCCCCGTCCTAGCCTCTCTTGCAGCTACGGACCACCACTTCAGCCCAGGTTGACTGATGCTTCAGAGTCGAGCAAGAGGAAAGCCTGGGAAGGGTAGAGGGGTCCCAGAGCACGGTGTCCTGGATGTTAGCGGTTGCGCTAAGAGAAACAATCTGTTTGGCTTGTACTGAAGCCACATCCATAAAGCCAGTCAGCAAGGAATCTTTCTCTCTCAGTTCCTCTGAGAGTCGCCGGATGTCTTCCATATGGTCAGCAATCTTTTTGTTCGCTTTCTTAAGGAGTATGCAGTCCTCATGGGGCAGAGTTATCTCGGCTAGCATAACATTTGTTGTGATCAGTAGCGTTGATAACTTTTTTATATGGCCATCTAGTTTAAAATCCATATCGGATGGCTAAAATCCTTAACCCACTTAAGTTAAATCAAAGGATATAAAAATGTAACGAAAAGTGTGGATTTTAATTGGATAAAAGTCCTGTTTAAGACGGCGCTTCCGACAGGTAGCTACAGACGCCAACGGAGCTCCGTCTGCAGCAGAACAGCTGCTCTACAGTGACGTCAAAGTCGCATCAAATGCGACCTGAGTGTCCAGACTGAGGTCGTATTTAAAAAGATCCATCTGTATCGGATTTGGACCACATATGGAATTGGCCCAATTCCGAACTGGAAAAGATCAGATTCCATGTGACTTGGTCTGTTCACACTGTCATAATAAGATCAGATCTGAGTCACATATGGCCAAAAAAATCGGATTTGGGTCACATTGGCCTGCAGTCTCAAGGTAGCCTTAGAGGGCTGCGCCTATACTCATAGAATCCGGGTTACAGTACGTTTCTGCCACCGGGATCCTGCGAGGGAAAGCAGGCAGTAGACCAAACCACTGTGAGGCAAGAGAGGGGGGACTTAAAATATTTCTAAACTTAAAACGCACTTTTATTGCATGTTTGCGTTTGTATTGTTTTACTATTTACGCAGTTATTCTAAATATATATCATTATATTATTTGATGGTTTTTAAGGGGGGGACACCCCCTAAATTGCTAAATTATTTATTAGAAAGTGACCTCGTATAAAGAAATGCGACATTGGCAAGCAGTCGAAATTCCCACTTGTCATGAACACAGCACGGTTGTTTCAGTCGTTAGCAACGTGTCTCACATTGATTGGCTCGCCTGTCCAGTGCGGAAATTAAAATCCGCCTGAAAGTTACCGGGAAGTACAAGTGAACTGTATTCCGTGATATTAGCAAGGTTGTCCCGTATTCCGAACAAACATGTTGGGACGACATTTGACAACTTTGGAGGTTCTTCTCGGCTGTTTCTTTCTGTTGACTTCACCTGGTATCATACGTGAACATAACGTAAACGGCGAACAAAAAGGTAATGTCCACTTGTCAAAGTTTTTGATATTGCAGCTGTATGAGAGCGTATTTGCTAGAGCCTGTTCTGGGGGATCGTCCGTCTGTCTGCTGACCTGGCAGCTGCTTCATAATTAATATCTGGTGAGTAACGTTAGAGAATCTTGAAACAAAAAGTGCACTAACATAACTTTTGTCTAGAAGAACTGCCCGTGATTTTAATGTTCTGTAACGTATCTGGTAAGTAGCCGCAGGCGCAGCTAACGCTGGCTTAACGTTACTTACCTAGCTTACATAGCTAGCTTACGTTAGTATAGAAAAGCTGTCCTGTCAGTAAGTTAGAAGCTGATTAAATTAACGTTAATAGCTTAAAGAAAATGCTTGATTTGCACATTTTCTTTTATAACGTTAGTATATTTAGGCTGAAGTCCAAAAAGTCTATTAAGATAAACACAACAAAGTGTTTCTTCTTATTAGCCTAATTACTAAAAGTACTGCATAGGTGTAAAAGATCAAATTAAACTGAAAAATTCATTAGAAACACTGTTTATTTTTAACAGCATTAAATACTGTAATACAGAGTAAAAATTTATCTGCAAAGGAAAAAAAACAAAGAGCAAATGACAAATGATTTTGTCTAGGAAAAAATCCACAATTAAGGCAACACGATTAAAACTGTACGTAGGCCTATATCAGTTTTGGGCATTTTGGATAGTTAGTTTTGCATTTGCATTTCCTCAGAGCTCTGAGTTACTGAAGATGCACCCAACTAAAACAATTATACTGGTCTTTATTTTCCAGATTATACCTATACAAACGCATCTCCTGCTTTCCTACTTGGCATGATTATTTTTATTAAAAAATAGAATTACCTATGGAAAGGTAGTTGTGATATGATGTGACATGAGGGCAGCCCTGCTAGTAGTAACACTATGTCCATCTTGAAGATATCTGTAGTTTTACAGCATTCTTCATCTCAGCTCTGCGTTTTCTCTCCCTCCCTTTCTCCTCTTTTTTTTTTTTTATCTGACTGAAACCTGTGTTGATTTTGTGGACATGCGATCTGTCATGTGTGATGACAGAGATCATACCATCAGATTAAAAGCAGGCGGGAGGCTGGCGGCCTACAGGTATATGGGACTGTGGCTGCCCTGTGACAGATTCAACTTTAATATTCTGTTAGACAAAAGTCTGGATATAATCTTTGGGGTGCGTACTAGCTAACAGAGGTTAGCGGGTGTTAATGTCAAGCCCTGGTTACCATGGCCCATTATTGGCGTATATGGCCCACGACATGGATATATTTACATTAAATCAGTGATATTGGATTTTAGATACTCTGGACTTGGTTTTATGTGATGGCTAAAGATGAGGTTAAATGGATAGAGAAAATGATTGCTTGTGGCAGCTCATTGGTAATGCTTGAGTAAAACAGATCTGTATTATGAGTTTAAGTTACGGTCTAAGAGCAACTTTACAACAATCACTCAAAGAAGTCAAGTACATGTCCCATACTGTGTCTGAGTATTTTGATGCAGTCCACCATATATCTTACTTTCCATTAAGTCACATTCAAAGCTTTTGATTGTCTAGTGCGATCAAAGTGCAGAGCAGCCTTCATAGATTCACTCAAAGCTGTTTAGATAATGTGAGTTAGGCATTTTAGATACATTTCTGCCCTAGTGATTGTTATATGTTTTTTTTTAATTTTTTTTGCAGGGCTATTTCAACTGATGTCACCCCTGCCACTGCCCACCACCATCCTCTACACCTGGCTCCCACTACCACCTCCACCCTCACATATCCAATAGGGGTGGAAATCTCTGGGTACCTTTCGATTCGATTACAATTCAGAAGGCCGCGATTTGATTATAGAACGATTATTGATGCATCAATAATCGTATTATCAATAATAATACAGGCTGTTTTGCACTTCAGACGGTCCGGGAGCTGCACTTGCGTGAGTTCCGCCTTTTGCGTTCCATCAACATTATGTTATCAATTAACTTTTAAATCGATTTTTAGACATTTGTTAATCGATTCATAATGTTCCACGTCTGCATTGCGATGCATCTAAGAATCAATTATTTCTCCCACCCCTAATATCCAACCCACCACCGTTACTTCTCCAATGCTGCAATCACCACCCAGAGCACCTACAGTGAGAAATTGTATTGTGAAGATTGTTTTGTACATTGCAATGTTACTTGACAGGATAACTGGTGCCTGGTGGAATGTTGAGCCAATTTTCTGAAGTTTTGATTATTTGATTTATTATGATGATCTTTATAAAGAACGTCAGGTTTAGCATGTGAGCAAGATGGTTGATGACCCGTAATTTTTTTACTAGTTGGATGGGGAAAACATCCTTTTCAGTATTTACTTATGTTCAACCTGGCTTTTTCTAGTCTCTGTGGCCAGTTATAGGGAAATATTGTCAGAGGAACCCATTTTATACGTTCACTACTGACTGCCTATGACATTGTAAGACTATCAGTCAGTTTTAAAAACGATCTGTTTATATTTATTATGACTGTATTGTTCAACTTGTACAATAAATGATCTACTTTTTGTGCAGTTAAGTCTTCAAATTTCCTTTTTTCTTTTACATTAACAGCTAAATAAAAGTATTTTATTTGTTATACAGTTAAACTGTAAAAAAAAACAAAAAAAAAAACAGTAAATACAGTAATATTTTCATAACAGTATATTATTGTACTTGATTATACAGCATGCCAAAAAATAACACTATAATAATGTACTTCAAAATAACTGTGTGTATGTTAAACACTACTGTAGTTGGTTTTACAGTAATTTTAACATACAGTAACCATAGATTATCAGCCTGCTATGCCAATTTCTGTATTTGTTTTCAACCCATGGTTGGCAAACTGTCAGTGTTTTTACTATAGATGTGAATAGTTATCTATCTTAACCAAAATTCTAAACACAGCTGAATTTTAATGCAGCATAATTTAGAAAAACAACTGACAAATGTTTTTTTACAGACCATAATATTAATAATAATAATAATAATAATGTAGAATAAGGTGTCCTAGGGCTACTGTTCTGCTTGTTTTTACAGAGTCCTTTAGGCATATAGACCAATACACATACAAAAGTTTAAAAGTCCAAAAAAAAGTATTTACTGGAGGAGAGAAACAATTCTAAAATGCAAAGTAGATTTTTACCCAGCCGAAAAATGTTTTTTTTTGCTAAACAATAGCCTATGATGGTGTAATACTATTCACAGATAAAAAAAAAAAAAAAAAGCACACGAGGGAGAGACGCACTCTCTTCAAGGGACGACACATCACACCTGTTGCCTGTCACAGGGAAAGATTTAATAGGCTACATGTTTATATACCACACTTTATGTATTGGCAGATGTTTTATATCTCACAATAATTGAAAGCCATACTTTGGGGCTACAGGCGGTTTGAAACGATAAAAAGTCGATCCGCTGCATCATTCGTTTTGAATGATGCCTCCCTAAAAGTTTTTACTCTTTTTCAGCCTAGCCTTGCAAATGAAAATGAATAGTGTTTGTGCATGTTTACCCTGTGCAAGTTGATTGCTGTCAGAAGAGCTGTCAGATGCAGAATGAATCCAAGACACATCACTCTCCTAACCTCTCCCCCTCAGCCTGTCCTTCACTCACTGCGCTGAATGTTGATCGACAGTGAGAACTGAATATCGAGAAAATGACTGCGTTCTCTATAGAGATCAATTTTTACCCGCTGGTGCATAAATGCTGTATTTCAAATAGTCTTTATCTTACATAACAAACTCTTAGGAAAAGTCAAAGACGGACTTAAATATTGTATAGAAACAAATAGGCCTGGCCTACAATTTTAGAAACAGCAGCAGGTGCATTTTTCTTGTTGGTGGTTCTACACTGGGGGGCAGAAAATACAACAAAGGGGACAATGCCCCCTCCTACCCCCTCGTGGCGCTGGCCCGAATTCCTGGTTCTGGTGATTAACACAACTATCATTTAAATCAGTTTAAGATGTAAACCAGTCTGATGTTTTCACCTGGGGAAAAGTTTTGTGTTATTAATTAGCTCTATGTTTGCGCTAAAAGACTTATGAAAAATAAGGGTTAGAAAAAAATAATATAAAAGAGAAATAATAATGATGATGATGATATAAATATATGTACGAAAGTAAAATGTAAGTGCAAATATCTGGAGGACAAAGTGCTCGACAAGGTCAATGAACAATGATCTCACATCATTCTTCTAAATCTGTATTTTTAATTAAACTAATTTTTAATTAATTGAATTAATTGTAAACATACTGATTAATACATGTTGTTTTTTTCTTACAGAAGCAGTGATCATCAACGTGGAAGAAGGAGGTGATGTTATTTTACCCTGTTCTCTCAGCTCCAAGGAGAACATTGAGTACAAACTCTTTGACTGGAAGAAAGAAGATCAGAAGGAGGTTTTCCTTTATGACGCAGGAATTCATTACAATAATGTCAGAATAGGACAAGATCAGCAGTTCAAAGGTCGCGTCTCACATTTTCAAGATGAGCTGAAGTACGGCAACGCCTCCATCATCATCAGAAATACGAAGGTGACTGACAGTGGAAACTACACCTGTGTTTTTCCACGACTTCAGCCAGAAAGTCAAATATTCCACATTCAGCTTGTTGTTGGTGAGTGATTTCAGTAAATAGTTAAAGATGGCCACTCGTTTACTGATGTGACTGGTTTAAAGGGTCCATGCATAGTTTTCAGGGGCCTCCAGCAGTTTCGTCGTCATTCTGTTATTTCTAGTCTAGCATGAGTAATGTTGTAATAAATGAGTAATGTCAATTTCATAACTTAGCACACTGTTATTAACTAATGAGTTTGTTGTTCACTTTCAGAGACCAGTGGCAGCACATAGGCTACATGTAATGTAGGCTAACAACATCCGGATAAAATGTCATCATCGCTGTTGTTTCCACTTGAGATGCTGGGAACATTTCCCCAACACTTTTGGAAATGGCAGATTTTGTCCCCATCACTTTTTTAAAACTAATAGCTTGCAACAAAAAATGTTAAATAACACATGAAACATGCTTTAAGAAAGGTTTATTTAGCACTCTTTTATTTCTTTAACAAGCTGCTGATTGTAAAATGACCCCAAAATGTTCAGACCCCAGTCAGTAACTATCAACTTCTTGACACAGTTTCTTTTTGGCCAAGTTTTGTGTTCTCTTATATATTTAGATTTTGAATTGTCACCTGCCATCGTAATTTAGTGGTTCCCTTTATCTTTCACCTTAAATTGATGCAGGAAAAAGGAAAGCTGCAGAAAATTAGACCACAAGGAAGTTAAGTGCTTAATCACCAAAATGACTTCTATAAAGCAGTGTTAAAATATTGTCACATCTCATATGCCTTACAACGATGATGTCACTCTGCACAATGATATGTTAACCATCTGAAAAATGTTTAGTAAACAGGGAAATACTTTTCAGATTTTTATCCGCAGTATTAACTTTCCGCCAAGTTGAAATTATTTTACCAGCATGTTTTGTTTTGCCTTTTAGGTCATGTCTTAAAGGACAGATCATGTGAAAACATTCCAGGTGAGTCCTGATGTTGACACTCTTTGCCTCTGCTGGGAATTTGGCTCCAAAGGTCTTACATAATTTAAAACACTTTAAATCTGTAGTCGCCTTGTAGAACAGACGCTGGTCTGGTAGCTGAGCAGGAAAGCTAACATTGTGTTTTTTGGCTGCTATGTAATGTAAGATAAATTTATACGTAACATTAATTAGCCGCATGTCATTACTACCTTCTTGTCCAGTGTCAAGGATATCGGGTACAAGATTAGATAAAACTCTGTCCTGGACATAGGGAATGAAATTAGCACCGCCAAATGCAGTTATATTTTGGCAGTGGTAGGTGAAATCGTCAGGCTATCCGCCACTTTGGCAGACAATGCACAACACATAAGGTGAGCGTATTGTGGCTATCGGCGCACACGCCTACGTCACACACGCGTCACATGCACACAGACCAGTCAGCTCAGGTAGTATCTGTGGTGGCGTATCTAACCAAATTTACCATCCAGTATTGTGTCAAATTCTGTATGCCAGCTGAGAATTGCATGCACTTTGCAGGAGGTAACACTCTTGTAAGCTGGGAAAAGAGGTGGATGCAAATCTCGGCAGGAAGGCTACAACATCTGTTCTGCCAAATTATGCATCTACGTCTTCTTTTTCAGACACTTGAGCTGTGCTCATTGATCAATCGCGGTTAAATCCACATATTTTTGCTGAATCTCAAGGAATGCCAGTTCTAAGTGTAATAAAATTTAAACAAATCTAAACATTCATAAAATATATTGGCCTACTTCAAATCATTTATCTCCATTGATGAACCCCAAAAAGAATATTACAGCGTCTAAAAGCCAGTAGGCCTATATGGAGGTGCATGCAATTCTTGGCAGGCATGCAAAATTTGGCATTTAACCAGAAGAAGCCAAAAAACCTTATATGACCCTTGTAAGTGCTGTGGGCATGAAAGCGAATAATGCTAAGGAAACTCCTGATTTTTAAAAATTGCATCAACATTTGGCAAATTCCACATTTTACAGTTAATTGCATTTTTATTGTCAAATTTAGCGACCCCCATGGTAGGGGAAACACTGCTGTAATTGTTCTTTTTGTAAGTTGTTTAAACTGTGTTCTCAGGTGCAGCTTCTAGACCGTCTATCAAAATACTGAATCAAACAAAGGATGTGGCGCTTCTGCAGTGTGAAGTTCAAGGTGCTTCTCCAAAACCCGAAGTAGAGTGGCAGGACAGTGCTGGAAACAAATTTCATGCTGAGGAGCCACAGATCTCAGAAAGAGGAGGCCACTACAACATCACCCTCCAAACTTCTGTGAACAAGACCGACCTCTATCACTGTGTAGCAACACAGATGGAAATAAGCCATCAGACTGATGCTGAAATTTATGTGCTTATCATTGGTGAGGTTTGTCCTGGTGGTGGTTTTATATTTAAATAATTTTAATAGTTTATATTTTTCAAACATGTTTACGTGTCTTCAGACTGAACACAAAGCAGATTGGGATGAAGTCATCTGCACAACTACGTCGTCTTTCAAACTACGTAATCAATATAGATACTTTATTAATCGGGAAACAGCAGAGTTCTAGCAGCCAAGTCACTCCAGAATGACATAACAGACATGAGATGTAGAGAAGATTGGTCATTGATGGATATATTAATGGATTTTAACAAGAAACTGAACTGAATACATGATATTTTAATCTGTGCAGGAGTCATCCTTCTCTGTCTCAGCTTTCCATCTTTCTTTGAATTAAAGAAACAGAAGCTGATTACAGATCTCCTGAATAAATTAGTTTAAATTCAAAAATCATATATAATAAGTAAAACATAGATTCCACTGTGAGCTGTTAGCTAGAAAGGTATAATTGTGTCGGGTGATGTTATTTACAAATGTGTGTGGAGAGATCTGAAACTTTATCTGAGTCCGAATGGGTATTTTCAACTCTGTGAATGTGTTCAAGAATCTCTAAATATTCTTTATGAAATTTTAATTAATAATTAATGAGTTAAGTATGTTTAGCTTTTAGAGTTGGAGTTTCAAAAGACTTGTGCCGCATAAATCCAGACTGTGTCGCTCCGCTCCCGTTGTGCCCCAATAACTATAAAGCCGATCCTCCGACAAGAAGCACATCTTGATTTAAATTGACATCGCTGGGCAGCAGTCAGTGCTGGAAGTAACAATACAGCAATGTAAAAATACTTAAGGAAAAGTCTTGCATTCAAAAGTCCACTTCAGGAAAAGTACAGAAGAATCAGTTCAATGTACCTAAAATAGCAAAGATATAAAAAAATATATATTAATGTCATACTCTGTATGTAAGATTAGAGTAACTCATAACCACAGTAGATCAGTAGACAGAAGTCTCATCAAATGGAAGTACTTATGTAGTACCTCAAACTTTCTCTGCTCACTAAAATAAACCTATCTCAGCCTCATGTTTAGCTGGATGTCTAATATTTCCTGTTAACAAAGCTTATCAATACTCACTGTAACAGCAGCTGTGCTCAAATCCAGATGTGGTTCTGAGCCGTAATCCAGAGTCCACGGTGGCCTCGGCTCAGGGTGTAGAGAAGCTCGGCTGCAG
>JAPMOB010243297.1:0-24661 GCA_029875015.1 Lepomis gibbosus | reverse complement strand
ATAATCGTTTTATAATCGAATCGCAGCCCTCTGAATCGTAATCGAATCGTGAGGTGCCCAGAGATTCCCACCCCTAGTGTTGGGGTCATTAAACGTCATCAGGCTGACCAGCGCAAAAATCAAACTACAAGCTGGAAGCTTAGTGGTGGAGACGTTAAAGTCATGTGACCGAGGTTTTGTTTATTTATAGCCTAACATACGTTTTTTGTTCTTTATATCTGCCAATTGCATTTCCCCAAAATAGGGTGAAGCTTCTCCCCGTTAGGAGATTCTGCCCACATTTATGCACAAGGCACAGCAGCGTAGCTTCATTGGTTATTTAAATCTCCTGACATGCTGACAGGATAATGATCTTCTACACATTCAAAAAAAACTGTTTGGAGCTCCACCAGAGTGTCAAAACATGGACTTCAGAAGCTAAATGTTTAATTCTGTTTCCTCTATCCTCTCAAGTTTAGAACTACAGTTTTGAGTTTTGCTGCTTAAATGTCCCAGGATATTTGCTGTGAGCTTATTTCACATATGGAAACATATAAACTGACTGACAGCAGCCTCTCTAATCATTAAAGAAAACACTTAATACAACATTATTAGGAAAATCACCTGGAAGAGAGAGATGTGACCCACTACCAGCTCATCATGAGGATGCAGACGTATGATAGAACAGACGAGCGTATATAACAAGGACACTTTTAGGCCAGATTTTTCCTTTCACCAAATTTCTTTTAGCTATCTGTAGAAGTAGTTTTACCTGCTAGCTTAACGATTTCTGCTATCCAGTACACTTTAGTGGAGAGGTTGGTATCGGAGTTCAACACTTCGATCCTCACTCCTTCTTCTATGCCTTCCCAGCATGTTCCCATGGGAGCCTGAAGCAAAGAGGAAGCAGTGAAGCTATTTAGTCCAACGAAGCAAAAGATTAGAGGCCGCTACATACTCGACACTTTTTACTTACGTGCTTGAAGCAGCTGACTGGAGCTCCCATCGTGTTATTGCTACAGATATACCGACCCCAGTCAAAGCTCTCTGCAGGGACCACTGACAGAAACAAGAAACAGTGTAAAGCTGGAGCTGGAGAACAGAGCAGCACACTCACCTTATTAACCATTATTTTTGCTTTATGGTAACATACCTGCTTTTGATTTGGCCTGGTTCTGCTGACTTGCTTGGTATTGGGCGTAAGCTGCCAATTTTGCCATGAGAGGCTGTTTCTGTAAGACTTTTGCCTTTTTTGTTGGTGGTTTGCCCTTGCAAAACAAAGCAGACATCAATACTTGCGTGATAATATAGGTTTAATCTTAAAATATTTACTGTAGTAGGTTTATACTTAACACTTACTTGGAGTCTTGCCAAGATGCTAGCTTTTTTGGAATTTGAGGAATAACTTCTAGAACAGGACACGCTGCAGAAGCGCTTGGTTTTTGAGTAAAAAGCATCTCGTACTCCGACCATCCCACACATCTCACAAGTGGCTGTGAGACAGAGACCAGACACATATAATGTGTTATAAACATGAGACATGCTGGCACATTATTGTTTCCCACTCACGTGATGATATGAGAACCACACAAAGCATAGTTCAATGCACTGACCCATTCCTGCCTTGCCGTCGGGGTATGTATAGACTTGACCATTGTTCTTGATGATGGGCAGGCTGGCAGGGATGGACGGCACCACTTCATCCTCGCTGTCCTCTGAGCTGGAGCTGCTGGTGGACTCCTCGCTACAGCTGTCATACCCATCAAACATCCCGAATGAGTCTCTCCGCTTACGCTCTGAACGTGGGGTGCGTTCAGCCTTTACAATCAAGGAAAAAAATCACAGTCTGAATAAATGGAATACTTTAAGTACTAACAACAGTTCTCTTCCTTAATAATTAATCTGATGATTCTTCTTGTTATTATTATTATAATATATATATAAAAAGGAAAACAGCATTTGCATTTAAGAAGCAGGAACATGTGACATTTTGTGCTTTTTGATTAAAAATCTACATAAACGAGGACTCACTTATAAACAATTTATCCTGATAACTAATCAATTATTTGTTTCTGCACTAAAATATTTGTAGAACAATGTTTATAAAAAAGTGGACAATTTCTAAAAAATATATTGTACACTCTAGATCAGTGGTTCTCACACTTTTTCATGTCAAAGACCCCTAAACTGACACAAACCCATTTGACAGATTTGGCCCTATTGTTGCTTTCAGGTGTTTTATTACAGAGTGTCTGAAACCTATGACAGAAACAGTCTCACATTCTGTCTTTGTGTTACTTATGGATGAAATTACAGTGAAAGTAAATTAGTCCCCTTTTTGCAGGGGACCCCCTGGAGCCCCCTCGTATCCCTGGGGGCTGCCCGGACCCCACTATGAGAACTACAGTTGTAGTTTAAATTTTACGGTCTCTTTAAAATGTCATGTTTTGTAATCTGTCCCGGGAAACTCGATGTGGAAGCCAATTGGAAAATGCTTGGCAAAGATGTTCAGAAAAAGCCAAACCTAACTAAAATTAATACCGTGATCATCTAAAAAAAAGGTTACAGCATTACGTCTTGCTCGTTCTGTGCAACATTATGGGATCCGGAACATCGTGAAATTATTTACTGTTGCTATAGCCTGCCCACTTCCTCCTCTGAGCACCACAGGTGACATCCTACTGGCTACGACAATATAATTTAGCTAGTAATACTGCTGAAAGAAAAAACTCTGCGCCAGCTAGTAAAGGCATACGAAACGCACAGTGTCCAAAATAGAAAAGCTAGCTAAAATATAAGCTCAAATAAGGGGCGGCCTTATTAGAAATAGCTCATAATGCTAATTAGCGTTAGCAAAGCTAGCTAGCGGAAATCTGTTTTTTAAGGTTTTATTCGCAAAAGTATACCACACATTTCACATGCTTAGCAAACTTAAACCTTAACATATGTAGTTAAAATACGCATGTGGTTATTTTATTTCTTCATTTGTTTTTGTTTTTTGTAGAGCGTTCTAGTATTTAACACTGGATGACCCACTAGCTAGCTACCGTAAACAGATAACGTTAACAACAAAGGAGGAGCGCTAACGTTAGCCCAAGCAAATCCTCTGTAATCGGAGGACCGCGGCCCTAAAATGTTTCAAATTCACTCACCAAATCCCTTGCGTCTTCCATCAGCTCTTCATATAGATAACGTTCTAGTTAACTGTGCTGCCCAATGCAAACGAAACCCCTATGCTGGGGACAAATCTAGCTTTTGAAACACCAAAGTCTAAATGACTACTACCAAATAGGATATCAACAAATTGCTCAGCTGCTTCTGCCCATGCGCGAGTGTAACCTACTTTCATGTGATTGGTGAATCCGGAATGGAGGTCATCGACCCACACAGAAACAAAACAGTGGACTCCGCGGTGGGAATGAATGAACGGCCTCTTCAATTTAAGAACAGGGAACCGCAGACTAAAATAAAACTTCTCCACATCACTCCTGTGTCAAACCAACAGCAATATAAACAGGGAATATTCACTGTAAAACTTTTTTTACATTAAAGTCTCATCAGTTGCTTAGAGGCATACAAACTTTTAAGATAAGATTTATAGTAAAGGTGGCGGGGCAGAAGGAAAGAGAACACACGGTATCACAATGCAAATTTCAAGTGAAGTACTTCACTTGAAATTTGCATTGTGCACCTTTATCGTCCAATTTTCAGGATTTGTAGTTTTCAAAAGTATTTTTAATAAAGAAAAAAAAAACATCTGAGACCCTAATGAATGACATACTCCTTTAAAGAACAACTTACAGAAATCAACCATCTAGTCAGTTTTAGACCTTTTTGGGTTATGCAAGTTTTATGTACTGCAAAAACTCCAGGACAGATAGAATGTCCCTAATAGCAATGCTAGTGGTATTAAAACAAATATTAAAAATGATAACAGATATAACAATAATAACACTATAATCATTTTTGCAGCGGGTGTTAAGCAGGAACATGGGGCAGTAGATGGCTTGCAACCACAGATCCAGACTCTGCAGCTCTGGAGTAGAGAGCAGAGGGAAGACATAGCGCAAAACTACAGGAGAGGGAGGAAGATGAGTTAGAAACATGCATCAATGGGATAAGAATGCATACAGATGGAGAGGAAGGAATTGGATGCCTCCTGGCAGTCTAGGCCTATAGCCGCATAACTAAGGGATGGTTCAGGACACACCTGAGCCAGCCCTAACTATAATCTTTACCAAAGAGGAAAATCTTAAGCCTACTCTTAAATATGGAGATGGTTTCTGCCTCCCGAACGCTCTGGCTCCCATTCTACTTTTGGAGACCCTAGGGACTATAAGTAACCCTGCATTCAGGGAGCGCAGTGCTCTGGTGGGGTAGTAAAGTACTACAAGCTCTTTAAAATATGATAATGCATCGATGCCTGACCAATAAATGCCAATGAAATGTTCCAGTCTCTGTAATAGGATGTGATGCTCAATAGTGTCCAGTGCAGCACTAAGATCTAACAAGACCAGTACAGAGACAAGTCCTTTGTCTGATGCTATTCATCTGTATCAAAACTTATTGGCAACTGGTTTCTCAAGGATGTCAGAGAGAAAATGAAGGTTTATTGTAGGTCTGATTGGCTGAAACAAGAGTGGGATTTTTAAGAAGAGGTTTAATTACAGCTACTTTAAAGGACTGTGCTACATACATACATTATAATGTATGTATATACAAGAAGAGCACTTCAAAGTAAAAGACACAGACAATTCTTCTGACATAAAATAAATCCTTTTATATATATAGTGCAGTCTATTACACCTCTGAAAACAAATGAACACTTCCCTCTGTCCTTGGTTAACAATACAACTGATGCCACATTTTACAGAGGAGTAAATTCAATAATACTGTATGGTTTCATTTGCAAAATATAATCACTTGTGAAGGCCAACATATGGGCCATTAATCTTAAAACACATAACAATTTGAGAAAAGCTAACCAGCTGCCTTCAGATTCCACTGACTCATTTCACAGTGCTTTTCAAAATAATAATACTGGCGTTTGTCATTGTTCCTCTCTTCTTTTCTTGGACACAAAATATAGTAGTAACACACACAAGCATTCAGCATAAAGGCAAAACATAACAATTAATTATGTAATAAAGTGAATATGGCTGGAAGAACTGTTGCACGCTTGTCACGTAGGTAAGGCTTCACGATGAGGATTTATGCGGTTGGGTTTGGGTCAGAAGAAGAAGTGTCCCCTTCGTCTCATTTGAACTGATGCTGAGCAGTGGATGGTCAGTGCTGGAAGACAGGAGGAGAGGTTATCACTGTTTCAGTATAGTACAACAGTACAAAAATCCTTTCTGATGGAGATCATTCTCTGTCTCATGTTATATGCGTCGTGCTATGTGTGAATTAATGTCTGTGCTTGTGCAATATAGGAGGATTCATCAGTCTGCAGTTCTTGGCAGACATGGGAGTCAGACTATGTGGGTAGTGACCTCCCCGACTGAAGGTTTAGTCTAATCAGGGGTGGGAAAGTATTTAAGGAGGGGCTGGGCTGAGTGTTGGTTCTTGGAGTCTTTTAGTAAGTTGCACGTGGTGCTTAAATATATTAGCCCACACCAGGGCCAAACAGATCTCTGCCTGAGCTGAAATCCACATTTAACTTCACATCCATTCTTTAGAGAAAGTTAAAACTCATTCAGTCACCAAGCCAGGAAACAACACCTTGATATTTACGTCTTTGGTCTCAGAGCAGCTCATCCTCTATGACGTCGTCAACGCTTCCTGAGATTGAGGCAGCTTCTGGAGGTACAAAGAGAAAAGATTTCAGTTAATTGTCATTCAATATCCCCTTTCAAGTTGGCACAGAGCTAAACTGGATGATCGTTGATGACGGGGAGTCTCTACTGCTCTTGATCCACAGGCTGCCATCATGGCGGGGGAAGGTGGGATTACAGGAAATGCTAATGCTCTTGCTGCTGTGGGGCCACACAGTGTGGAAGCTACGAGGAAGATCCTGCTCATTTTACACCCAGTTTCTCAAACTCATTTGGCTTTATGTGCCACTGAGCAGCTGTCATTTGAATAAACGGGCCCTGCCTCCAACATGGTTGGCACAGAGGGCTCAGAATTAGAGCAGCTGGTGGTGTGGGTGAGTGTGGGCGATGACTGCACATGAATCATTTCAACTAGGCTTGTGTGAAAAAAGCTGAGTGAATGTAGCAGAGGGACTGTGTTTCACACAGACATTATGTAGCTCCACAGATCTCATGACATGTAGTTAACATCCAGGTGACGCTGACGCGCCCACTTGGACGACCAATCTTCACTTTTTCAGCCCCACCCCGAATATAAAGATCCACGTGAGAAAGACTTGCATTGATAAAGTTACTTAGACCAGTTTCTCTTTGCTGTTCTCACCTGACAAGCTGATGCAGGAGAGACTGAGCTCTGATGAGGCTCCTATTACATCATCCTGTAGGAGGAGAAGAAATGAAGATGTAAGAGCAAAGCAAAGCATGTTGCAGTGAAAATATGGAGCGTGCATCAGTGGAAAACAGTGGACGAGGATGAATCTTAATGACTTTGGAGATCCCCTAATCTTTCATCTGGTCCTACCAGCAAGTTGAGGTGTTAAGCTTTTGTTGCTCTGACAACTTGTTTGGATTTGCATTATTTTTGGTACAGACAACCATCACGACAATTTAGATATCAGCTCGTATCATCCGTATTTTATATGACAGATATAATTAAATAGATTTCCAATGATACTTATGCAACAGATTTTGTGTGTGTAGCTCATCCCCGCCCTCGGTCAAACTGACACACAGACTGTAGCTCTTTATACATTAATAGTCAAAAGGCTACATTCACACTGCAGGCCTAAATGCTCAACTGCAATTTAGTGCCTAGATACTTTTTTTAATTGACAGTTCCCTTATATTTTAAATGTAACCCATATCATACTGAAGTATAAACTGCCCACGGCCTTAAATCTAGAATAAAACACATTTTAACTTTGATACGAATGAATGAAGAAAAAATACTGGTCTTAGATAAAACTTGTTCAGGTTAACAGGTCTTTGTAAAACCTTTTCATCACCAGTGTTAATAAGGCCAATAAAAATTTCAGTGTGGCCAGTGACTCACCAGCATCCTCTGCAGACAGCCAAGATTGTCACCCTCTGTCTTCCCGTTCACCACCTCCTGGAAGCTGACAGCATGACCCAGCCGTATCAGCTCCTCCCCAATATCTACAGTCTAGGATGGACAACTGTTTTACAAAAGTGTGCAAGGAAACGGCAGACAGCGGGACAAACAGAGCAAAGAGATAAATACAAAGTAAAACACCAGCTGACCTTGCCCTCAGTGTTGTCATAGAGCTTGACACTGGGCCAGGAGGAGATCTCAGAGTGAGAGTAGCTGCAGAGTTTGGCCTGCAGGGGTCTCCATGAGGCACAGTGAGTCAGCTGCTCAAACTCATCCAGGGCTGCCTCGGTCCACTCCTCTCCTGAGGGATGGGAGGACAACAATTTAGAAAATCTGATACAGACAAGCACAACACATTTTGACTTTCACCTTATTATTCTTATATGTCTGTGTGATATAGTCACTGAGGCAAGAGATTTACCTTTTGGTCTCACTCCTGCTAAGTTGCACTCGATTGCTTGGAATGGCAAGCTGAGGAAGTCACTCCTGAAATGTTAATGCCACGTTAGTAGTTGTTTAAAAGTTTGCGCCTCAGAGCGGTCATCTACAATCACTTCAGTGCCAAGAGCACGCCACAAGACATTCTCTGTCTACTCTGTCCTTACACCACTGATCTAAGATGGCATGCGAACTTATCTCTAGGTTATTACACAGTTTAATTAACCCTGGAACAAATGATATGAGCAATATTCAACGAAAACACAAGACATCACTGTGGGGCACAGATCAAACAAAAGACCAGGTGTAAACAGGGCACATATGGGATTAAACAAGGACGCAGTATGTCTGGGAATCATTGTAATCATTACTGTGAGCTCACTGTGTGTGGACACAGTCAGAGGCTGATCATACAGGGCTGGGCTTTGCATCACACATGACCAAACTAAGATGAATATTAACTCCAATTTAGTAAAGTGCATCATTCTGTGGTTCAGACCCAACCAAAGCCAATGATCCAATGAGGACCAGTATGTGGCCAGTATCACTGTTCACTCCTTTCAGACTCTGTAAGAAATACCATGGAATTTCCTCTCTCACCTCATACGGCAGAGGCTGTCTCTGGGAAGTTCCCCGTTGTCCCCAAAGTCAACATAGTAAAGGTCCACCAGCCCAGAGCTCAGGACTCCCAGCACCTTAGCCCTGTTCCATGTGCCGTGGTCTCGGTATGGAGCAGCCACAATGTCCCCCACCACAATGGTCTCCACCCTCTGCTCCTAGAGAACAGAAAATCAGGGGAGTTACATACAGACTTATTTCTTAAGCCTGTTTTCCACTGCACAGTACCAGCTCGACTCGGCTCAACTTGTTTTGCTTTTTCCACTGTGGAAAAGTTGTACCTGTACCTGCACCAGCGTACTTTATTTCGAATACACTGACAGTTTTACGTGAACTGATGTCGGAACAAAAATGTGCCCGAGCCGCCCGCTCACAGAGCCCTCTGCTCCCGCCGTCACACAGGCCGCTGCAGCAACAACGGCAGAGGAAAACACAGCTGGAAGGTTTTCATACCGCTTATCTGTCTTTACATTCTGAGGAAGGTTCAAACGTTTTAACTTAAATCAAGAGACAGCTGTGTGTGAGTCGCATTGGACATTATATGTACATGTACACTGGATGTACAGACAACTATCACTGGATTACTTACTGAAGAAAACTTAAAAACATGATGAATCTCAGGCTAATTCAGGTTTTAGAGTTATAAAGCCTTTTCAAAATTTTCTCTTTTCAGTTGTTCAGGATCAACCAAAAAACGACTCTTGTTACAAATCACACAAACAACAGGAAGAGCTGTCCTTACTGCGGAGTTGCCACTGTTGTAGAAGCGGTTCATCTCCTCCGTCAGTTTGTCCAGCTGCAGGGATCGGACACCCAGGATCTGGATCCAAAAGTGGTTCGGATTCTCATAAGCGGAAACATAAACCTCTAGATGTTCATCGGGCTGGAAGCTCAGGTCTGGGCTGGGAACTGGACGACATACAGAGGTATAATAAAGGGTCTTAAAATCCAGCTGTTAACATGTGAATTACATTCTGACCATTTACGCTGTTATGTTGCTAAACAGCTGTTCAGTCCACTCTCCTACACAGGAAGTCAAACATCTCTGCCCAAAGAGGAAATAAACTAACAGGTGCTGTAATTCTTGTATTAGTTTCTCTTAACATATTGAATAAATATATTTTTTAGTCGGGCAGACTTGGTAATTCAGCGTGATACAATTGCTGCCCCCCCGACTCTCACACAGTGGTACACAGTAACATCTTTTCATACTTATCCAGGCCTGTAAAGACTAAAATCCTGATTCTATGTAAAAAATAAAAATACATAAACTCACTTTCAAACTTGGACATTTCAGAGAGAGAGTCCGTGGACACGCTCTCGTCCTCTTTGTTGTCAGTGTTTGTAACTTTCAGATCCTTGTCATCAGGATTTTCTGGTTCTCCTGTGGTTCCATTGGCTTGGATGAGGCCATTTTTCTCTGTCTGGAAGAAGGGACTGTTGTTGTTCAAGCCCACTGGAGCTTCATTCTCTGTGCTGTCTTGCCTCTGATTCACAACAGTATGGCCACGTTTCTGCCGCAGGGCAGATGACTGTGAGATCTTTGTCCTCACTGTCATGTCCTCTCTAACCTTTTCTAGAATCAGCTCCTGGCAACAGATCACAAAAGTAGGAGTTGCATTTACTGTCAACAGCAAGCCTAAATAAGAGGACTGACCCCACATGGGTAATCCAAATCAGTGAATCCTACTCACCTTCGCTTGTTTCACTTCCTGTCTGGTCCCTGTGATTGTCACATTGCCCTTTCCCCCGGGACTATGCGTTTTATCTTTTGAACAATCCACTTTGGCCCCTGTGTTCCTGGTGATTAGTTTCAAACTCTCTCCACCCCGGCCTGCAACACAGCAAATGAATGTATCCTACAGACAACTATCCAAAGGCAGTTTGAAAGTCCTATATTCACTCTTTTTTAAAGAATATTTATAAATGCACTTATTCATTTAACAGGCATTCTACAGTTTTAGCTCAACATCAGTGTTGAAAACAAAGGTCTGGGAATAAGGTCTGTCAAACAATCTGATCGTCCTCAACATTTAGGAAGCTACTGTACCTATTATGCGTCCAAAGGCGGTCTGAGGAACCTCTAAAACCTCAGTCACAGGTTCGCAGTCAATGATCAGGTTCTCCAGGACACAGCGGGCCAGCAGGACCTGCTCCTTAGAGCCCTGCAGCAGGAAACACACAGCCGCCTGACATCCAGGTTCCCCTGACAAAACCCTCACGTGAGCTCCAGACTTCTGGGTCACCTGAGAGAGAAAGAGACAGCAGGGGAGCAGACAGTTATCCTGAAATGTTGTCACACACTCTAAACACCCGACTGGATTTGGGAAACACACACTTTAAGACCAGCTTCATTTAGCGCTCATCGCCATCTCATTCATTCATTTAGAGTTTTTAACATACAATTTTGGACTTTCTGAAATCTGTATCAGCAAAATAAAAATATTACAGATCCAGCAGACTGTTGATAAGCTGCTGTGGGTGTTCTCTCTCTCTATTTTGCCAGCTCTCTTTCCTGCACTTGGCAGCTTGGTTTTAGCCTGGATTACCAGAGCCGTGTGACCGCTTAACATGATTGCGCTTGTTGCCAGATAACAAAAAGATATCCTGGGTTTGCTGAACTTGCTTTGCAGGATAGAGTCCAGGTTAGGGGTGGGGGGAAAAAACAATACAGCATAGTATCACGATATTTTCCGTGGCAATATTGTATCGATACACGGAGGTCAAGTATCGATCTTTTATTGTATGAATTGTACATGAGAATTTTACTTTTTGGTACTAAAATAATAAAATAAGTTGCTATTTCAGTCCACGAGAAAAAGAGTTTTCCTTTGGGGACACAATTTGAAGTTGGAAAAAGGTAATAAATTGCAATATATCGCAATATGTTTAAAATCGCAGTGATATCGTATCATGACATAAGCATCGTCATAATGTCGTATCGTGGGTCTTCTGGTGATTCCCACCCAGGTCTGCATCTGGTGTACAGTATATATTGTGCATTTTTATTACATAGTCTTTTATTGTGTATTTTTACTATGTACTGTGTATTTATTTTGTATTTCATCATGTACTGAGTACTCATGTTTTTTTAATTCGTCCTCTGCTTTTAATCTGCGCTTTTTCTTCATGTGGCTCGAGTGGTCCCTTCGTTTTCTGCTAAGTTAATGTTTTTGTAAAACATTTCATAATAATGACTTGCATTTTAAGGTCTTCAATTATTTCACAAATTGTTGGTTTATATATTTGGTAATCATTATGTGGTATGGATCTACTCACCATGTCCAAGAACGTGGCTTGGTATCTGGAAATGTTTCTATAAACCTCTACAGGAAGTGTCATCTTGGATGACTCAGTGTCGGGCCCCTGACCTGTCAACAGTCACAGATAGAGACATCAGAGGATAAACACGAACTCTTCTTTTATTGGTCATTAATTTCTCATGTCTAGGCAGACCTACAAATTTAGCTCATGTAAAAACATTTGTTCACAGTAGGACAATACCTCTTCAATACTCACTGAAGTTAGTGCTGCTTATATGACGATAGACAATGTAGCCCACTGTGGCCCCAACAGAGAGCCCCGCAGCCAGAGCCACCATTTTGCCCGAGGACAGGGTGCTCTTGTGACCCTCCTTCACTGCGTCCATGACACGCCGTGCACCCAGCAGGATGCTGCACCTAAACACAAACGGAACACCTTCAACAGATGCTGGTAGACCTGTTCCTAACTGTCCTGCAGGATACTGTACATTTTCTTTCCATGTTCACCACCTCCTGTCTATGAAATGTTTTTTTTTTTTTTTTGCAAAACGTGCCAATGACCTTGACTGTAATAAGAATATATGTAGCTGGTGTAATGGCGAGTGTTTTGTGGCCTTGCTGGGCCACTGTACAGTCATGCAGCACAAAACATAAAGCACAAGCCAGCCCAAATTCAAAACAGGAGATCAGGTGTTCTCAAAAGTTACAGACCTTAAAGAGATTCCTCTCTGTGGAAGCCCACTGACGAGATTCTGTCCCATTGACATATCTGAGAAGATGCTCATTTTTTATTTAGGTCTACACTATTGATTTGTGTATCTGGGTAACAACACAAGGTAGATGATACAGCTATGATGAAAGTTCAGTCTTGACCTATCGATATAGTTAAACAAAAACAAAAAAAATCCACATTCTCACTTTTTAGAGCTTTCAACCATGAGTGGGCCCTGACTTTTCTTTTCAACTAGATGATGAAGCCTGAAGAAACTTGTGTGAACAGCTGCTGAGAAAACAGTTTCAACCAACAGTCAACTTATTAGCTGATCTGACACATTTAATCATATCACATGATCTCCACCAGAAGATGGGGTCCAGCTGGGAAGGAAATAGTACTGGACAATAAAACAATACTGATAATTACCGCAACATAATTTTCCTCAATAACAACTTAACAAATATTCAACAGATGTTTGATTTAATTAATTTGAATCATGAACGAATTAGCACTTTACTAGTAAGATATTTATTTTGTTGAGGAAAACAGACTTTATTTGACGTTATGCATATGGGTTGAAAAGAGATTTTATAATGATTCTTTTGAATGTTCAAATCCTTCAGATTTGTTAAGTGATCCACTGTTTGGAGTCATGTTCTGACCATAAAGAAGAGTTTAAAAATCACAATTAACCATCAGGTTTCTTCAACTTTCACACAGAAGCAAAGACCAGCCTTTAAACTTGAAAGAAATAATGTTTTGACATTTATAGTAATAATTATGGATATCAAATTACTTCACCCAGCCCTAGATGGAGGTGTAAATATTAAAATGTTCATTTCTGAGCACTTTCAGGACTTTAAATCCATGTTGCTGCAGGTCCTAGTTCATTCTTGATTTTAGAAACAGCAGTTGAGAAACCTTCTCTAAAAAACAGATCCTCCTGCTGATGAAGATCATCAGACATGACTGACTGGTGGGCCTTGGCGGGGATTGTTTTCTCAACTGCATGATAGTTGATGCAAGTGAAACTCTCTGTTACCGTAGTAACTCTATAACTGAAATAATTTCCACTTAAGTAAATTTATAGTGCGCTGCTCTCGCTGGGACCCCAAGACCAAGACTTTGAGAACCACTGCAGGAGATACATACGATGTAGCTTTTCACTCCAGTACCGCAGACTACATCACTTGGCAAAATCATTAGCCCGCAAAAACATGCACAAGCAGCAGTCACATACACACAATTGCTAAATGATTAAACATTTAGTGTTTACTGTACATACACACAAAGCTCTGCATTTCTTATAAAGGCACCAAGCGAAACTGCAGCGTCCCTGCTCCTGTCTGCAGGACATAATGCACTGATAGCTGCTGCACACACTGAATACCATTTACTGCAGTTGGGCGACCTCCAGCCATTCCACTAATCACTGAACACTCACATCCAATCCTTTCTGAGGCTGCTAAAACTACAACTCACACACAGGAACAGAATGCACTGGAGGTAAGCCAACAGTGAAGAGTATTGGGACCACGCAGGACGAGGAGCACACAGCACCACCATGCAGATGCGTGTCTCACTGGGAGAGGAGGGCTCTGGGGCTGTAGTTGAGAAACACATGGGACTTGGACACTCCAACGTCCATCTCGGGAAGAATCGTGACAATAAGACACAAATCTTCTCCAATCCCGGCTCTGTGTTTTGTTTACATCCAAGATCAAGACTACTGACAGACAGGCAGAAGGGGAAGAGAGATTCAGCATTTCAAGTCACTACATGACAGCAAGTGTTCAGTCACATTACACTTCGATGGCTTTTTTTTTGGGAAAGCATTTCATCAGAAACCATCATAGGCCAGCATTATACAGTTGTTGACTGTGGTAAAAACAGGCAAACCACCACAAGGTCACTCTACCAATACAGGAACAAGAAAGGCATCTGATGAAAAGAAATCTGTAAAACTGGATCCAGTTGTCAAACTGCGTGTTGGCTGCAGACCAGTTATGATGCGTTTTAGAATCGTGCTTAAAAATAGCAATTTAATATAACGTTAGTTTCGTTCTGGAAAAAAAGTAATAACTCCAACCTTTTCTTAAATTGTTAATTACTTCGTCAGTTAATAGATCAGTCAGACAAAAACTTTGTGTGAACAAAAACGGCTCAACTGTAATAAATGTGAACGCTGCTTGGTAACTTTACAGCCACCAACGAGTTGTTTTTGGTATGAATTAGCTGGATAGTTGATGTAACAGCATTTTAACCTTAATGAAATGAAACCGAATGGACGACATTGTCTACTAATACGTACAGTGCTTTTAGTCATGTTATACGAAGAAGGCATATTTGACAGTGAGTAAAGCATCTTCAAATGCTGAGATTTTATAACGCGGTTTGGCTTCACGTCTTTCGGCAGCAAGGAAACCTCATCTAACGTTACGCGACTAGCTAAACAACCTTGTTTTTTCCCACTCTCTCTAAAGCATATTATTTTGTGCCAGTTACAACGAATTTACATAAAGCCGCGAGCCAGTATATATGGTATGAACCCCATATAGCCAGAAAACATTTTTTATTTCTCACGAGCTGTCAAAACAACTGCAAACACATTTTCTCCTCTGTGTTAGCCAAGCTAACATTAACGTTAGCTGGCTGCTTCTGACATGCAAGCAGTTCAAACATTTAGAAAAAGGTAACGTTAACCAAACGTCCTTAGTCCGCGCACATACCCTGACGACACAGCCTTTGTGTGTTTTTGCGATCTAACGTTATCAGAAATGATCAGCAAATGCATTTTATAATGTGTGACACTTACAGACAGACCCTGGCTCTCTTATGAATAACGTTCCACCCAGTCTGCGATCGTTGTCCTGCTCGCCGGGGAAAGCCCTAAACACACCGGAAACGATATTTTAATTTTTGGTTAAGATAATGTCTGTAGCACTGATAACAATGTGAAACAGTAATGTGGCTATTGGCAATAAACAGACATCCTTTAACATGTCACGTTAACATGAACCAGAAACGTGACTACAACTTACAGAGGTATTTACTTTGAAAGGTCAACCGGAAGTGTTTTTCTTTATTAGTTACCGTTACACTTGTGCCAGTCCTGTCTATGATGCTAATTAATGCCTGGTAAAGCAGTTCTTTTCAGTGTGTGGAATCCTTACAGTCATTTAATTAAAAACATTTGTTCACCGCATTGTTCAGTGCTTGACTGGAGCTCCTTGTGAAGGATAAGCTTGTGAGCTGAGATTTTAGTTGGATAAAGATACAGTTCTACCCGATTATGTACAGCATGTCACAAGAGAGATTTTGAGAAGGAAAAAAAAAGATTTCTAGTTCCTAGTATGGTTTTGGGTACAAAAACAATGACTACTAGTAGACTCCCCTGATGACATCATCAGGGTTATTTCTTCAAACTTTAGGAAAGCTCCTCCAGAGCCACATGTTTCCATAGGCAGTACTTTTCATGACTAAATTGAATTTCATGTGTATAGTTGGTGGAGTGTCTCTTTAAACATACATAAATTAAAAAGGGAAAAAATGGTTTCAAGATCAAATGCAAATTTGAGCAAATTCTAATGACCAAACTGAAAGCAAAAATTATTTTCTAATACAAAATACAGAATTTGAATTTTACCCAACTGATTGTATTTTGCTCCCCGTCTTGTTACTTACTGAATTTAATTATTGTGTGCAACAATATTTCAACAACAATCTCATAAATAAAAGAACATATTTATTAATATGACATAATCAATACACAAATTTGTCAATAGTCCTGAACATAGACACCTTAAAAAATACAAAATATACATTTATGTATCTTGTGAACAACTATATCAGTTCATCACCCCCCATCCCCTAAAAATCAACTGTCAGAGGCTTCAGCTTAATGCATGTGCATGGTGATGAAACGCCTAGCATTGATGTTGCAGGTTGTACCAGAGGCCTGGTAACATACAGTATGACGTCCATGCTTGACTGAGTCCATTTGTGTTGTGAAAAAAAAAACAAACAGTAGACTTATAGATAACATGTACATTGATCAAGACAGAGCATTCACTGAATCTTATTCATGCAGCATAGTTTGTCATGAGATAAAACAGCAAATGAAATTGTCTCAACACCATCTACAGTAGTTTCACACCGAGTTTTGTGTCCATCCAGAAAGTGATCGTGAGTACTGCCATAAAAAAAACAAACTGTGCTTGTTGTGCTTTTCTTGTACCTCTTGACATATACCTCGACTTTAAATGTGGAACTTAAAGAGAATTTGCAGCTGTGGAAAAACGTAAAACAGGCACACATATAAAAGAGAGCAGAGATTAAACCCGTCGTAGCTAGGACACAAGACAGTGAGATCAAGAGTATGTTCATCTAGTTATTGTTGGCCAAAAAGCAGTCACATTTAAAAAAAACTTGTGGATTCAGCCTCAGTCTTTAATTGTAAAATCCCCAGAGGTTGGTAAGTCCTCCAAATTCACAGAATAATGAAAAAACCATGACTCCAGTGCCCTCTGTCGACTACAGACCTGAGGTCAAACCCCAGATGCCATGGTTGATACCATTTTTAGATTAAGACTACAAGTAGACAAGAATAAAGGCTGGATTACAAACAGATCTCAAACTTCAGGGTTCTCAAAAGCCCCAGGTTCACTGTCGATCAGTTTGTAATCATTAGATTGACTGCAAATTTGTTTAGAACAGGAGTGGATGATGTGGATAAAATCCTCTCTCCAATTATTTCTAATAATGGAGTAAAAATTGTAATTTTATGTGACTTGATTCCCACATAAATAAAAACATAAATGAAAAATAAACAGATCCTATACAGTGTATATTATCTTATATGACAATATTGTTACATATCGAGAAATAACAAATTTTCTGAAAAATAAATTGAGAAACTGATCGGGGTCCTGCAGCTGATTTTTGCCCTGGGACCTCCAAAAGTTAATCCAGCACTAAAGAGTGACTTTCATTGTTCCATATTTTGTTAAAGACAGTTTTCATGACATAATAAAAGCATGGTCTTTCATTCTGAGTAATGTATTACCAGTAAATGCCTTCATGCCAGTTGTATACAATAGCAATATTAAAATCATGTCCATCTACGATAATGACAGCACCATGCAGAAGGCTGGTCTGATTGAAAAAGACCATCAGTGAAACAGACGTCTGCTGCTGATGCTGCACATTAACTGTAATAATTAACACAGTACATTAATGTGAATATAATCAGGGGGAGAAAAAAATCTGAATCTCTGGAAAATGCTGGTCAGCAGATGAAAAAATATGACATCTGGGGTAAATTAAAGAAACATGCAGAAGAAAGCTACTATTCATATTTTTCTACTTTGAAATTAACAGTATCCTGAGTGCCTGTCTGTCAAGGTGTCATGTGCTGAAACAGGTAGACAGGCTGAGGAGAAAGGCAACTGAATGATATGAAGCACCTTTCAGAGGACTCTGGTATGTTAGCCAGTACCAGAACACACGTCATTATATATTCAGTAAATCCATCACTTGCTAAGATCACTGCGCAGCCAGCTGCATGGGTTCAAAATGGCATGCTGGCACATTCTTCAGTTAGATAAATGTGTATACAGTGTATATTGAACTATAGATTTAGTGTGTAAACACGACAGATCCAATTCAATCCTTAATCTTCATTCCTTATTATGTTAGAGCAGGTCAGGCCTCAGCTTAGCAGAAAGGGGGAGTAACAAAGAACATTTGTTGCGAAATACAAAAAAAAACAAAAAACTAATGAACTTGCTGGCTACCACAGTGAAGATTAAAATGTGGCTCAATGGCTGAACGGTTTAGAAAGAAAGCTTAGAGAAGCTTCTTTGTCACATTTTTTCAGAGGTAGTGTTCCACCATATTATGTTGATGTCAAGCAATGACGGCCTTGTTACATATGGAGCCCCAGTGTGTTCAATATTAAATACAATAAAATGCAATAAAAAAATCATATTAATACATTGTTTGGTTCAGTGTCACTTTTTTTTAATGAATGTGGCGTTGTGAGTGCCCTCTCACATTTTACATTCCCCCTGCCTCTTAAGCTAGCAAGCTCAACTGCTGCTAAATTTAGCCAGTTAGTTCCTGTTTGCTAGAGCAACACATTTCAGAATCAGCCAACTAGAGGCTCCTGTTGTAAATAAACAGTACACAGACATATTAACAAAACCACTTTTAAGCCTTAGCTTAACAAGACTGCTAATGCTGCCTACCTAGCCAGCTAATTAGCCAGGCTGGCTTGTAAAATTAGAATATTACTCAGCATCACAGTGAACAGCCGGTGTTAGCAACAGCCGGTGTTAGCAACGTCTTGAAGCTCTTGACAGAATTGTGTCTTTCTCTGAGCATCTTTAGGACCAAAATACAGGTGAGGTAACTTGAATGAACTAGCTAAAGTTAGCTGCTACTGTTAATGTAGCCTCTTCTCTTTGGAGTACTAAACAATAGTTCATAACCCTGCCTAGCTAGTTAGCTAATAAGGTAGGTAGCACGAGCAGCCTTGTTAAGCTAAATAAATAAAAGCATATGTTCCGGTTTCTGCTGGTGTATTGTGTTTACTTACAGCAGCAGCAGCTGTTGTTGCTGCTCTAGCTAATAGGAGCTAACTTGCTAAATCTGGTAGCACTTGCTGACCTTGATCACTGGAGAGGCAGGAGCTACGTGATTGGCTGAAATGTGAGAGGGTGGTGACTGACATTAAAAAAGTGTCATTAAGAAAAATAAAAACTTTTTTTTTTTAATACTGAACACTTTGGGGCCATAAACTACCATTCCTTTTTTAAAATTGTGTTAAATTAAATCAATGCTGAGCTGGTCTAACGACATGACACAATTCTATGTCTATCATTGGAAGATGTTAAAATGAACTTGAGCACAAACACATCCACTGAAAGCTTTCAGTGGATTGTTTGGGACTTGGAGCATTCCTGGAGATAAAAGCAGCCACGCACAGCCATCTCAAAGATGGAGAAAAGAAGTGATAGTGAGGAAGCACAAACCTCTTTAGAAAACATTCCTCATGCCTTTAAAACTAAAACCACACAATAAAAGATTTTTTGGCTCTTTTCTACTCAATGGAAAATAATGCTTTGGAATTTTCCTTTTCCCTGCCCTTGAAATTACTGACAGAATATCAACTGTTTTAAGAACACAGACACCGGAGCTAAAACATTTGTGTCATGAAGTCCACGCCGTGACATTTGCTTGATATCTGCTCCACCTGATTGTTGCAGTCCTGTTGGGCCCGAGTGCTAACGGGGTTCAGCCTTCCCTGGTTTCCAAAACAGACTGACTGGTTCCCAATGTTGCCACGACACCAACTTCCTCAGAGTTAACACATCAGAATGGAGAGTTCATCCCCAGCTTCGTTTCAAACTGCAGCTTCTGTCTCTTCTGGTAGCGAACTCGCACCCTGAAATGGACAGACGAGATAGGGCTTACCTTGCTGCTCAATAGGTGTTGACATGCCACGACCTGAGAGGCAGTGGGTGAACTAGACACACACAGCACAAGCTCTCACTCTCTCTCACACACACACAGTTTGTGTACATGCTATTATTTGACACATGCTTTGAATTGAGTTGAATTGATAAATCAGACTTCATGATAAAGACAGGACTATAATGTGTTACCAGCTTCAAAACATATCCCCGTTTGGCATAAAATGAAAAAAAAAATCCAAGTCTGATCTGATCACTAAATAATCCTCAATAATCCACACCGATCCCAAATGCTTTTGCTGCAGGACAAATCTGTGACGTCTGCTTTCCCTTCTCTCCTGCTTCTTTCTGCCATCTGTTGCTCCAGAATCTCCCATAAGTCCAAGTCACTGAGTTACTGGACTCAACCCATTTATAGTACTCCTCTTTTCCATCACTATTCATCCATCTAGAACAGCATTCTACGTTGTTTTAGTCCTGTGTCAGGTTTCGTACCGTATCTCGTGTAGCTTCACCACTTCGTTGACCACCACCACCAGCAGCGGGGACAGAGAGACCAACAGCCAGGCTAGCAGGGGTATGTCACCCAGGTTAAAGGTCAGGAGGCTGCCCTGGTCACGCCATAACTGGTAATCCACCGTGGCCTGAACAATCTGGCTGACCAGACTGGAAGAGAGACGAGAGAGAGGGTTGATGCAGCAAGACATTTAACCAGAGAGGCTCAGAAGGCACAGCTCAGTGACATCCGGGCACCAAAGAGCTGCAGCCTGTTGCAGCAGCTCTTACTATGCCTTGTTTTGTTGTGCATATGTGACCGTGAAGGAATGTATATGCACTCCCGATGTTGAACTGATGGCAGAAGATTGAGACCGTACTATCAGCCACTGGAGCTCTCACACGTCATTGTTGTGGTTGTTTACATTCCATCATCTGCTGCTGCCGAGGTGAGCGCAACTGACGTCATCCACAGTCACTGCAAAATACTAGCTACCTAATAATAATTATTATCGAGGATTTCAGTCACGTTTCCCTGTCTCCTGTACTGACAAACTTGAAACAACATATTGACGTGCCGCAAGGAAAATCCAAGACCTTTTGTTTTGTCAAGGAGGCACACAGCTATTCCCAAAACTGAGTGATGGTGAGAACAGCTTCGGGGGAGGGAGGGGAGAGAGACCAAAAGGGGGCAGAACTGTGTTACGGTGTGGATAGTTCTGACACAGAACTATACATCTAAACCTGTTAGTTACAAGGTTGCTGTTAACTCCTTGTGTCAAGTATAAATCCAGCTTTAGTCTGTGAGTGCAGAATCACAGATGTGCGACACACTGCAGCTGGAGACAGCTGGGCTTTTCTATTTGCAACCAGTAGGAAGATTCTAAAACCTGGTTTTAGCTCCTTGAGTTGAGGTGGAAATGTGAAAGAAAGTGAGACAGTTGTGGCAATCTAAGCACAGATGAACTCTAAATATGTGGAGCATACAAATGACCAGTAGAGTTTAACTTAAGACGGCAATTATCCAAAGGAGATGATCACTTACACCACGGGTACAGTGAGACACCACCAGGTATTGCTGAAGGGACTCTTCCTCCACACAGGCTGAGAGCGATGGACGTAGCTGAGGGAGATGACCACTGAGAAAACAAGATCAACAATGACAGAGAGAAGGAGGGACAGATTTGACCATTGTTTATGCTGCGTATGTTACCTGTGTGTAAAGCGAGGAACCCTGCCATGACCTTCTGAGTCAGCAGCAGGCCGTTTGACAGCTCACTGAACCAGAGAGGAGCGTTGTTTGAAGAGCTGCAGGGACACAGAAAACCTATTCATTAAATAGATTAATGACATCTGGATTTTCTCCACCAAATGTGAGCTCAATCCATCATTTTTAGCATAAATGTCCTCCTAAAATTAACTGTGATACCTTGAAACAAAATCAACTGCTGGCCTTGTGACTGTAAAGGCAGTGCTCCTCCTACCTGGCTGTGAGTAACTGAAGGTAGGTGACAGTGGTGTTGTCAGCTAAGGTTAAGTTGGTGCTTTTGTGGCAGACCTCGTGCAGAGTGAACCCAAAGGCCAACAGGTAGGCACACGCTGTCAGGCCAAACTTCAACAGGAAACAGCCAAGAAAGTAGTTCTGGGTCTGGTCAAAAAAGACATTTAATTTGATTTATGAGGATCCTCGTTAGCTGAAGCAAAATTAAAAAAAAGCATCATCTGCAATGTGCCAGCGATGTGTTGGCGAGCTGTTTTAACAATCGGTGAGTGCCAATCGATTGCTGATTTGTCCCCGATCACAGCCCGACAAGCAAATCGGACTTAAAATCGTGTATCGCGATGAGCGGCACCTTGCTGTTGAGGCGAAAATATCAGGGGATTGTTGCAACACGGACCATTTCTGTTCTAACACGGGAAATCACTGCTGCAGCGCGTAACTGCTCATGGATCAATTATTACACATGGCACTGCTGATCTAGGCCCTGCAATTAGCTGCCCTATTCACTGACTCTACCCGCAGTGGGACGGCAGAGTCCCGGGGGAGTGTTGGTGTTTGTTTACACCACTAGCACAAGAACTTTGGGCCACTGGAAGGAGGAGGTTTTTACACCCTGGGTGCAGGGCCCAATGGGGAATGCTGCCATGGGGCTCTGCCTTTATACAGCAGGACTGATGCTAACTGCCTCAAGTATAAATCCAGCTTTCTTTGAGTGCAGACTGAGCAAATAAGAGATGCACATCACCGTACAGCTGGGTTTAGCTCCTTGCGTGAGCCCTACCTTCCTTGGAATTGCATCTAGGTTCTTCCCTGTGGCAACTGTCATCACTGAGCTGTCTGGTGGCTTGCCCAAAAGTGACACACTGTTAATATAACAGAAACGAACCGTTAGTATGAAATCCTGTAAGGCACAATTACACTGTATTATTACTTGCTATATTGCTAGTATGTGCAGCATGTGTGTACCTTAGCAGCGGGCAGCTGAAGCAGGAAAGCCAGAGGATATCGGTGATGTTCATGGGAGGAGGAAGCTGAGCTAGACAGGCTAAGAACTGCAGACAAACAGCAGGGAACTTCAGTTATCTATTCAGTTTCACATATCTATGCTGCGAATGTTCTTTTACATACAAATCTAGCCTAGTGCAGCATAACCATCCACATCTTCTGAGGTTCTGAGGTCTCTTCTCTCACCTGGATGATGACCAGGCTGAGCTGACACTGCAGCAGGAAAAGGAAGCACTTGCGGATGCCGTAGGTTGTGTGTCGTGCCTGGAACATAACCCAAAAGCATGTTAATGAACACATGTGACGTGTCTCTCTCTTGACTTGATGATTGTGTGTGAGGACTTGTGTGTGTGTCTAACCTGCTCTATGAGCTTGACCATGCTGACGCTCTCGCCTTGGTGGAAGGTCACGGAACAGCCCAGACTGTTGAGCTGTCCAGAGAGCCTCAGAGGAGACAGCCCTTCGGCGTCTCTGTTGAATCCTCCTCTGGTGGCATAGCCGAACGTCTCCCACGAGCACTGAGACGGGTACAGAGGGTCCAGAGCGATGCTGTGGAGGGAGGGAGGTTGAAAGTCACGTGGGCCAATCAGGATCACACTTCTCTGATATGAAGAACATGAAGCAGTTTGTTTAATTCCCAAATTACAAGAACGCGCCCTCCTAAAAACAGGGGCACTGATTCTTTAAAGAGATGTTGCTGTTGGTAACTTTCTGAATGTCATTATGAAGCGCTACACAGTTCATTGTTTGTAGAAATCTGAGATCCATTCCAAAATCTTAATTAATAAATCTAAACTATCAGCATAGCTAGATACCACTAGAGGTAGTGAAATCTGTTTTGAGCTGGATTCCACACAGGGTACCCCCAGGATTCTCAAAGGTAAAGTTAAGACTTTTGAAGACCTTTTTAAGACCAACTAGGATGAAATTTAGTTCCAACTTCACTGCCGTGTAATGGAAAATCTCTATTAACTTTAAGTCCGAAAAAATTTACAAAGTTATGTGAATTTAATAAAACATTTTATTATAATACACTTATATTCAACACACTTTGATAAGATAAAATGAATCAAGGACGTCACTTTGTGTTGAAAAGTGGTGGGGAAATAGGGGTGTGACGATACACTTAGCTCATGTGCACGATTCACAGTATTGGGTTTACGAGAACAAGACAAGAAGATATTTTAAAACTATTTGATGAAATATTCAATGATGAAATATACAAATGGGGGGTCCGGGGATCCTCCTCAAGAACATTTTGAGCACTTAACACTTAACTTCCTGCATTCTGGAGACATTTTCTGCACCAATTTATGGTAGAATTGTTTTCTTTATATAAAGTGATTCAAATGACAATTCAAACAGAATATAACGCAGTCCTCCTCAGCAGCTTTGTTTGTTTTTAGCTTAAAGTTTTTGGACAATGCACATTTGTTTCTTCTATCTTTAAATTGCATTGCATGTTTTCTTATTGTGCCAATAAACCTTTTTCAAAGTACTCTCATTTGTTTTCGTGGTGGATAAGACACACAGGCCTTTGGTGTGAGAGACCTGGATTCAATCCCCCACTGTGACCCATCCGCCATTGTGTCCCTGAGCAACACACTTAACCCCTTGTTGCTCCAGTGCGACCTCTGATAGCAACTGTAAGTCGCTTTGGATTAAAGTGTCAGCTGAATGTTGTAACATTTCTTGTTGCAAGCCATTTTTTTAGAGCATATTTAACAAATACTTTAAAAACATGATGGAGACATGTCCCCAGCATCCCTGGTGTAAATGACACCCATGAAATGAATACATTATTTGTGCACTAAGAACTCTTAAGGGGTGAAATCAAAAATACAAAAAAAATGTGTGTTATGAGTTGTTGCAATCAGTTACTCCTTGGCTAGATAAGGTAATAAAATAAAATAAAATATAATATATAATATATAATATATAATATATAATATATAATATATAATAT